>CM072940.1:15867678-15900178 GCA_036971965.1 Nyctalus aviator | reverse complement strand
TGACTTCACGTGGCGGCTACCCGGGAGGGGTCAGACCGTCCCTGACCCCCCACAGGTCAGGACACACACAGCTCAATGTGGGGAAAGTTGGCGTCCCTGGTGGTCTAGTGGTTAGGATTCGGCGCTCTCTCAATGTGGGGAAAAGTACTTTTCCCGAAAAAAAAAAACAACACACAACACAGACAACGAGCCCACGTGAGGCATGACAGGCAGCGCAAAGGCTGCGAACCCGCGGGTCTAAGAGGAGGAACGGGGCGGGGAAGAAGGGGGGGGGGGTGGTGGTGTCAGGCCCCGGCCGGTGTGGCTCAGTGGTTGGCGCGCCGTCCCCCCATATGCACACCGAGGGGCGGCGGGTTCCGCCCCCGGGTTTTGGGGCCCCGGACCGACGCTTCTCTCCCACATCCATGCGTTTCTCTTTCCCTTTCGGTTTCCCTCTCTCCGCCCCTTGGTCTCTCCGAAGTCAGTTTTTAAAAAATTAAAATAAAGAGGGTCCGGCTGGGGTCATCCCGGTGACCATGGGGAATGAACCGTGATTTTTTTTTTTTTCTTTTTAACAGCATCGGGACTTTTTACCTCGCCCCGCGGGGGGGGAGCGGCAAGCTCGGCGTCCCCGCTAACAAGTCCGGCCGCAGCCTCTCCGGGGCTCGGCGTGACTCGGGGCGGAAGCCGGACCTCGGACGCCGCTGCCCGTCTCCCCAAACCGGACACCGGGCGCGGGGTCTGCGGGGCCCGCGCCCCGGGAGGAAGCGGGAACCTGCTCTCCCAGGCGCAGGGGCTCCGCCGGGCCCCGCTGGCACGTGAGGGTGACCGCCCCCTCCCCCGGGTCGGTGCCCGGCGCGGCTCCTCCCGGGCCGGAAGTCCCGCTCCCCGGTGCCGCCCACCTCGCCCCGGGCCCGCGAGCCCGCGCCGCGCCGGCCTACGGCGGCCGCCAGGGGCCAGCCCGTCGCCCAGGAGCGCCGCACAGTCATCGCGCGGCGGCCCCGGGCCGGACCCGCTCTGCCGCGGCGCCCACGACCCTCGCCCGCCCGCCCGCGGGGACGACGGCCGAGCTTCCGCGGGGCCGGGAGACACGAACTCACCGGGGAAAAGGCACTGGAGTGGAGGACTACACGGAGGGTTTCACCCGCGGGACTGAAGCACCGGCGTTGGCCCGGGGTCCGCTGCCAAGATGGCCTCCGCGCGTGCGCAGAGCCGCCGGGGGCGGGGCCGAGGATGGGGAAGCCCTTCAGGGGCGGGGCCGAGGGCGCGGAAGTCCTTCAGAGGCGGGGCTAGAACAAGGAAGTTCTCCAGGGGCGGAGCCGAAGGTGCAAAAAGTCTTCAGGGGCGGGCCTAGACTATGGAAGTCCTTCATGGGCAGGGCTTAGAGCGCGGAAGTCCTCCAGGGGCGGGCCTAGAACATGGAAGTCCTCTAGGGGCGGGCCGAGGGCGCGGAAGTCCATCAGGGGCGGGCCTAGAACATGGAAGTCCTTCAGAGGCGGGGCTTAGAGAGCGGAAGTCCTCAAAGGGCGGTCCTAGAACGCGGAAATCCTTCATGGGCGGAACTTAGGGCGCGAAAGTACTCCAGGGGCGGGGCCTATAATGCGTAAGTCCTTAATGGGCGGGGCCTATAACACGGAAGTCCTTCAGGGGCGAGCCTAGGACGGGGAAGTCCTCCAAGGGCGGGGCTTAGAACGCGGAAGTCCTCCAGGGGCGGGCCTAGAACGCGGATATCCTTCGTGGGCGGGGCTAAGGACTGGGGAGACCTTCGGGGGCGGGGCCAACAACGCGGAAGTGCTCCAGCACAGGGGCTGCAGCGTTGGGGAGCAGGGAAGTGGGGTGCTGCGGACCTGCAAGGTCCTCAACCTGAGGAGGGGGTGACTTCGGGTGGGGGAGCGCCCGCAAACCGAAGCAAAGGAGAACGTGGGGTCAACAGCTACTCCTGCTCTGCACCTTCTTGCTGTGCTCGCTTGCCCTTCAGCACTGCCGACTGGGACAGCACCCCCGGGACCCCCAAACCTCGCTCCCTGCTCCTTCGTCCCCCTCCCCCCACTGCCTTCCACCTCGTCCGTCAGACTGACTCCCCACGCACACCATTTCTCTTCTGTCCTGAAACTCACTGTTTTCAGATGTGTTCACTATCCAACTCTCCCTTCTGGGTTTCATCCCTATGCAAACTATTTACTATTCGCGTTTTAAGTTATTTTTGGGGGTGGAGGGGGCGGGGGCGTCTAGAAAGCTGACCAGCTCTGGAAGAGACATTGAGAGACTATCTGATTTGAAATATCATTCTGTGTGTTTGTTTCATGGGCAGGGCGCAGGAGACCGACAGGAAAACATGACTGTTCATGTCCCGTTTCTTAGTTTAAAAAAAATATCGTCATGAGATAGAAGACCTCGGTGGCTTCACATGCATGGATCCGTCCCATCAATTCATTTATAAAATATATATATATTTTATTGTTTTTTTTGTTTTTTGTTTTTTACAGAGAGAGAGAGAGAATTAGAAACATCGATAAGAGAGAAACATCCATCAGCTGCCTCCTGCACCCCCCTGACACTGGGGATGTGCCAGCAACCGAGGTCCATGCCCTTGACCAGAATCGAACCCGGGACCTTTCAGTCCACAGACTGGCGCTCTATCCACTGAGCCACACCGGCCAGGGCCCACCCACTCATTGTTAACTGTGCGGGAACATCCCTCGCCCGCTGAGATTTGGTCCCACCGGGTTTCACGCCCCACGTTCGTGCGAGCTTCTGCCCCGGGGTCACACGGAGTCCCCGGACGCGTAGGACCTGGCGGTGCGGAACCAGACCTCTTGGACGGCCGCCGGGCCCGCGGCGAGCATCCGCCGCAGGTGCCCCCACCCGGTTCTCGCCGTGACCATCAGGTACTCGGCGTTCTCCGGGTGCAGCCGGCAGGAGTGCGCGGCCATGACCAGCGACTGGCAGAAGCGCCCGCACACGAGCAGGAACAGCGCGTCCCGCTCGGCCGCGGTCAGCGGGATGACGCTCTCGAACCCGGCCAGCACGTGGCCGCCCACCCCGACGGGGTCCCGGCTCTCGATCATCATGTACATGATGGCGATCGCCACCTCGAACGCGTAGCAGCCGTAGCTCATGTCCTCGAAGTCTAAGATCCCCGACACGCGGAAGGCGGGGTCCCCCGAGGCCGGCTCGCAGGGCTCCACCAAAATGTTATGGTCGTTGAGGTCCCCGTGATTGATACCTGTGAGGAGAACAAAAGCAAGTGAGGCCGAAACCGGTGTGGCTCAGTGGATAGAGCGTTGGCCTGCGGACTGAAAGGTCCCGGGTTCGATTCCGGTCAAGGGCATGGACCTTGGTTGCGGGCACGTCCCCAGTAGGAGGCGTGCAAGAGGCAGCTGATGGATGTTTCTCTCTCATCGATGTTTCTACCTCTCTACCCCTCTCCCTTCCTCTCTGTAAAAAAATCTATAAAATATATATTTTTTTTAAAAAGCAAGCGAGGCGACAACCATCCTTCAATACCCCGGTTCAGCCCTAACCCGTGTGGTTCAGTGGATAGAGCATCGGCCTGCGGATGGAGAGGTCCAGGTTCGATTCCGGCCAAGGGCATGTACCTTGGTTGTGGGCACATCCCCAGTAGGGGGGCATGCAGGAGGCAGCTGATGGATGTTTCTCTCTCATCGATGTTTCTCTCTCCCTCTCTGTAAAAAAATCAATAAGATATATTTTAAAAATACCCCAGTTCATTCTTTTTCCATTTCTCCATCTCAGGCATGGCCATTCAAGTCATTTGGTGAGCAGAGATTAAAAAAAAAAAAAAAGTCAAGCCCTGCTCTGGCTGGTGTTGCTCAGTGGTTAGAGTGCAGCCCGTGTACCAAAGGGTCATGGGTTCGATTCCCAGGGTCATGGGCATGTACTTGGGTTTCAGATTTGCTCCCCACCCCATTGGGGCGAGTGCAGGAGGCAACCCGTGCAACGTGTGTCTCTCACATGTCTGTCTGTCTCTTTTCCCCTGTCTCCTTCCCTTCCACTCTCTCTGAAAAGCAATGGGGAAAAAATATCCTCAATCCCTAGCTGGCTTGTCTCAGTGGATAGCGTGTCGGCCTGCAGACTGAAGGGTCCCGGGTTCGATTCCGGTCAAGGGCATGTACCTTGGTTGTGGGCACATCCCAGTGATGGGTGTGCAGGAGCAGCTGATGGATGCTTCTCTCTCATCGATGTTTCTAACTCTCTCTCCCTCTCCCTTCCTCTCTGTTAAAAAAAAAAAATCCTCAGGTGAGGGTTTACAAAAATAAATAAGCCCTGTTTTTCTTGAAGCAAAATAATTTCCCCTGAAAAGAACAAAAGCAGTTCATTCTGGCGGTGTCTCTGCCTTTGCTCCTCATCCACTCAAAGCCCGTAGATGGAGAACGTAGTTGCTGCCCATGCTTACTGTTCACGAACTAAAGAGCAAAGGAAAGAGAATGGCCCCAGCCAGACATGTTCAAAAATACACATGCCGCTGAAAACAGTGTGGCTCAGTGGATAGAGCGTCGGCTTGAGGACTGAAAGGTCCCAGGTTCGATTCCGGTCAAGGGCAAGGACCTTGGTTGCGGGCATATCCCCAGTAGGGGGTGTGCAGGAGGCAGCTGATCGATGACTCTCTCTCATCGATGTTTCTAACCCTCTATCTCTCTCCCTCTCTGTAAAAAAATCAATAAAATATATTTTTTAAAATAAAAAAATACACATACCTCAGACTATAAGCAGCAAAGGGTCCCAGGGTGAGCCAGCTGTGTTCTTATTATTTTTTGTTTGTTAATATTTTTTTTATTGGTTTCAGAGAGGAAGGAAGAGGGAGAGAGAGAGAGAGAAACATCCATGATGAGAGAGAATCACGGATCAGCTGCCTCCTGCACACCGCCCCCCAATGGGGATCGAGCCCACAACCAGGGCATGTGCCCTTGACCAGAATCGAACCCAGGACCCTTCAGTTCGCAGGCCGACGCTCTACCCATTGAGCCACACCAGCTAGGGCGCCGGCCGTGTTCTTTATTTTAACCTCGGATTTCCAAGAAATCTGTTCTGACAACTATTCGGTAAAGCTACGCTGTAACTCCAAGCTTTTCCTGACCATTTGACATTTGACAATTTTTTTTAAAAAAAAACTATAGTTTTATTGACTTCAAAGAGGAAGGGAGAGTGAGAAGCACCAGCGATGACCATCAGTGATCGGCTGCCTCCTGCACGCCCCCCCTTCTGGGGGGCGGAGCCCACAACCGGGGCCTGTGCCCTGACGGGGAATCGAACCGCCACCTCCTGGTTCCTAGGTGGACGCTAACCATTGAGCCACGCGGCCCGGCTGGGCTGAGATCTGACAACGTGGATATCAGGACGAGGTACTCACACTCCCGGAAGTGACTGAGCTTGGCCGTGACCTCGTCCTTGAACAGCCGGATGACCCGCTCCACCATCTCCCGGTTCGGACCCGGGCCCAGGGCGTCCAGGTACCGCTCCAGGAGAGGGACGTTCCTCAGGTTCCAGATGAAGTCCTCCCGGCGGAGACAGCTGAGCTTCGGGTGGCGGAACTCCTACCCCGAGAGCAAGAAACGCTTAGGCCAGCCCAAACCGGTGTGGCTCAGTGGACAGAGCGTCGGTCTGCGGACTGAAAGGTCCTGGGTTCGATTCCGGTCAAGGGCATGGACCTTGGTGGCGGGCACCTCCCCAGGTGAGGGGTGTGCAGGAGGCAGCTGATTGACGTCTCTCTCTCTCATCGATGTTTCTAAATATTTCTTTCTCTTCCTTCCTCTCTGTAAAAAATCAATAAAATGTATTTTTAAAAAATTAATTAAAAAAAGAAAGCAATAAACGCTTAGACCAGTGGTCAGCAAACTCATTAGTCCACAGAGCCAAAAGTGTCAAGAGTACGATTGAAATTTCTTTTTTAAGAGCCAAATTTTTTTTTTTTTTTTTTTTAATATATTTTATTGATTTTTGTACAGAGAGGAAGGGAGAGAGACAGAGAGCCAGAAACATCGATGAGAGAGAGCCATCGATCAGCTGCCTCCTGCACACCCCCCACCGGGGATATGCCCGCAACCAAGGTACATGCCCCCGACCGGAATCGAACCCGGGACTCTTCAGTCCCCAAGCCGACGCTCCATCCACTGAGCCAAACCAGTCTCGGCTAAGAGCCAAATTTTTTAAAGAGACTGAACATAAACTGTGCACCTATGGATGATCGGGGAAAGGGAGGGAGGAAGAGACTGAACATAAACTGAGCCAAATTTTTTAAACTTAAACTTCTTCAAACGCCACTTTTTCAAAATAGACTCGCCCAGGCCGTGGTGTTTTGTGGAAGAGCCACACTCAAGGTGCCAACGAGCCGCACGTGGCTCGAGAGCTGCTGTTAGCCGACCACAGCCCTAGCCGGTTTGGCTCAGTGGGTAGAGCGTCGGCCTGAGGAATGAAGGGTCCCAGGTTCAATTCCCAGTCAAGGGCACATGCCCGGGTTGCAGGCTCGATCCCCAGTAGGGGGTGTGCAGGAGGCAGCAGATCCATGATTCGCTCTCATTACTGATGTTTCTCTCTCCCTCTCCCTTCCTCTCTGAAATCAATAAACATATTTTTAAAAAAGAATCTCTTCAGTATTAGTATATTAAAAAAATAAAAATAATAGCCGAAATCGGTGTGGCTCAGTGGATAGAGCAGTCCACCTGCAGACTGAAGGGTCCTGGGTTCGATTCTGATCAAGGGCATGGACCTGGGTTACGGGCACATCCCCAGTGGGGAGTGTGCAGGAGGCAGCTGATCATTGATGTTTCTAACTATCTCTCTCCCTTCCTCTTTGTAAAAAAATCAATGAAAAAAATATAAAAAGTAGCCGAAACCGGTTTGTCTCAGTGGGTAGAGTGTCAGCTTGTGGACTGAAAGGTCCCAGGTTCGATTCCAGTCAAGGGCATGTACCTTGGTTGCGGGCACATCCCCAGTAGGGTGTGTGCAAGAGGCAGCTGATCGATGATTCTCTCTCATCAATGTTTCTAACTCTCTATCCATCTCTCTTCCTCTCTGTAAAAAATCAATAAAATATATTAAAAAAAATAAAAAAAATAATAATATAAAAGCACACCCAGACAAATAAAAAATGCTCACACACAAAACAAAACCCCAAGCCTGCCAAAACCGGTTTGGCTCAGTGGATGGAGCGTCAGCCTGCGGACTGAAGGGTCCCGGGTTCGATTCTGGTCAAGGGCATGTACCTTGGTTGCGGGCACATCCCCGGTGGGGGGTGTGCAGGAGGCAGCTGATCGATATTTCTCTCCCATCGATGTTTCTAACTCTCCCTCTCTCTTCCTCTCTGTGAAAAATCAATAAAGTATATTTGAAACAAACAAACAGACAAAACCCAAGCCTCACCTCCAGCGTCTTATCCAGGGTGGCGGCCAGCCTCCCGATCTCATACAGCAGCCGGGGGCCGACGGGGACCTCGGCCACGGGCCGCCCCGGGAGGAAGGTCAGCAGCCTCACCAGGTGGCTCCGGGTTCGGGAGCCGCAGTCTGGAGGGAAGAAGGACACTCCCGTCAAAGCCGTCTCAGAAGAATCAGAGGCCCCCCCCCGCCTCCCCCCCCCCCCCCCCCGCCTCTGTCCCTGTCCCTGCCAACAAGAACGGAACTTGCAGAGCGAGAGAGAAAAAAACGTGTGCTGGCCTAACACCCATCAGCAGGATTCTGCGAGGCAGGCTGAGCGGACGGAGCAAGGAGGTAAACACCCGCCTGGCCGGCGTGGCTCAGCGGTGGAGCGTTGACATATAAACCAGGAGGTCAGGGTTCGATTCCCGGTCAGGGCACAGGCCCGGGTTGTGGGCTCCATCCCCAGTGGGGGGCGTGCAGGAGGCGGCCGATCCACGATTCTCTCTCGTCATGGATGTTTCTCTCTCTCTCTCTCTTTTCCTCTCCCTTCCTCTCTGAGATCAATACAATACAAATTTTTAATTAAAAAAAATATATATATCGTTTACTCAGGACATCCTAGGACCGGCAAAGGCTGAGAACAGTGTGGGACGAGGGTGTTCACAAACCCATCAGGACAGGAGGGCGCTGGTGGCATTGGGTCCCATGGGCAAGTCCGGCCATGAGCCGAAACCGGTGTGGCTCAATGGATAGAGCGTCGGCCCGCGGACTGAAAGGTCCCAGTTCGATTCCGGTCAAGGGCATGTACCTGGGTTGTGGGCACATCCCCAGTGGGGGGTGTGCAAGAGGCAGCTGGTTGATGTTTCTTTCTCATCGATGTTTCTAGCTCTCTATCCCTTTCCTTTCCTCTCTATAAAAAAATCAATGAAATATATTAATTTAAAAAAAAAGACTGACCATGAACGAGCTCCCTGATGTGTCCCTAAACCTGTGACTTTTTAAAAAATATAATTTACTGCTGAAACCGGTTTGGCTCAGTGGATAGAGCGTCGGTCTGCGGATTGAAAGGTCCCAGGTTCGATTCCCGTCAGGGGAATGTACGTTGGTTGCGGGCACATCCCCAGTAGGGAGTGTGCAAGAGGCAGCTGGTCGGTGTTTCTCTCTCATCAACGTTTCAGCTCTCTATCTCTCTCCCTTCCTCTCTGTAAAAAATCAATAAAATATATATATTTTAAAAAATAAATAAAAATATAATTTACTGATTTAAAAAATATATATATATATTTCATTGATATTTTACAGAAAGGAAGAGAGAGGGATAGAGAGTCAGAAACATCGATGAGAAAGAATCATAGATCAGCTGCCTCCTGCACACCTCCCACCGGGGATGTTCCCGCAACTAAGGTCCATGCCCTTGACCGGAATCGAACCCGGGACCCTTCAGTCCGCAGGCCGACGCTCTATCCACTGAGCCAAACCAGTCTCGGCTAATTTACTGAATTTTTTTACAGAGAGGAAGGGAGAGGGAGAGGGAGAAACACTGATGAGAGAGAAACATCCATCAAGCTGCCTCCTGCACGCCCCACACTGGGGATGGAGCCCAGCACCCAGGCCTGTGCCCTGACCGGGAATCGAACCCTGACCTCCTGGTTCCTAGGTCGATGCTCACGCCGAGTGGCCCGAGTGGCCGGGCTGACGAGGCTGTTCTTGACGTTTCTGCTTGGGACCCAGACCCACTCCTGTGCACGGACTGGCAGCACCCATGGGTGGGTGGGGGGATGGGTCCCTTACCCACGGACATGAGCGAGGTGACCCCGCCGCCTTTGGGGGGCCACACGGAGGCCGTGGGGAAGCCCGCCCGGTGCAGGAAGGCGACCACGTGGCTCTGCACCTCGATGAGCTCGGGGGTCCTGCTGGCCTCGGCGTTGCTGATCTTGAGGACGAACTCGGCGGGGCCGCCCGCGCCTCCCGCCAGGGCCGCCCGCACGCGGAAGTTCTGGTCGTCGTAGCTCGGCAGCGGCTGCACCTCCGACACCGGGAGCCCGAACTCGGACTCCACCAGCGCGCGGGCCTGCGCCGCGCTGAACGCCGGCTTGGCCGAGGCCTGCGGCCGCTGCTCAGCACCACGCGACGTCATGGCCGGGGCACAGCCTGGAGAGGGAGCCGGACACGGAACAGGCATACTAACCGACTGATTTCACAGCGTGTCTGTTTGTTTATTTGTTTATTTTTAAATAGATTTTTATTGATTTTGTACAGAGAGGAAGAGAGGGATAGAGAGCTAGAAACGTCGATGAGAGAGAAGCATCGACCAGCTGCCTCCTGCACACCCCCTACTGGGGATGTGCCCGCAACCAAGGTACATGGCCTTGACCGGAATCGAACCTGGGACCTTTCCAGTCCACAGACCGACGCTCTATCCACTGAGCCAAACCGGTTTCGGCTTATTACATTTTTTAAATTTTACTGAGTTTTTTTTACAGAGAGGAAGGGAGAAGTATAGAGAGTTTGAAACACCGATCAGCTGCCTCCTGCACACCCCCCTACTAGGGATGTGCCTGCAACCAAGGTCCATGCCCTTGACAGGAATCGAGCACAGGCCCTAAGTCTGCAGGCCGATGCTCTATCCACTGAGCCACACCGGTCAGTTCCCCATCAATTATTTTAAACCCACTTCCCATGTTTCCAAGGATGGAACGCAGACCAGGAAAGCACCTCGTCCAGCTCCCCCCTGTCCCACCCTGTCCCACCCCCACCAGCTTCACTTACCGGGGACAGTTAGGCCTGAGAGGGAGAGGGTATGGGCTTTGCCCAAAAGTACAGACCAAGTCAGAGCACGAACTCAGCTCCCGAGATCCCTGATCCGTGACGATGTCCTTTGGACACATTACCATTCGTTTGAGTTAAAATGTAATTTCAAGCCCGGCCGGTATGGTCCAGTGGTTGAGCATTGACCTGTGAACCAGAAGGTCGCATGCCCTTCTTTGAAATCAAGAAAAAAAAATATTTTTAAAATATATTTTTCATTTCAGAGAGGAAGGGAGAGGAAGAGAGAGATAGAAACATCCATGATGAGTATCACGGCTCAGCTGCCTCCTGCATGCCCCCTACTGGTTAGGAGCCTGCAACCGAGGCATGTGCCCTTGACCGGAATTGAACCCAGGACCCTGAAGTCTGCAGGCCAACGCTCTATCCACTGAGCAACACCAGCCAGGGCTAAAAAAATATATATTTTTTAAAAGAAAAGTATAGTCAAAACCAGTGTGGCTGAGTGGATATGGCATCGGCCTGCGGACTGAAAGGTCCCAGGTTCGAATCCGGTCAAGGGCATGCGCCTTGGTTGCGGGCACATCTCCGGTGGGGGGTGTGCAGGAGGCAGCTGATGGATGTTTCTCTCTCATCAATGTTTCTAACTCTCTATCCCTCTCTGTAAAAAATCTATAAAATATATTTTTTAAAAAGACTCGACATGGAAATTTCTTTCTTTTTTTTTTTTAAAAAAAATATATTTTATTTACATGCCCTTGACCGGAATCGAACCTGGGACCTCTCAGTCCGCAACCGATGCTCTACCACTGAGCCACACCAGTTTCGGCTTAACATGGAATTTTAACATTATTCCTTCTAGGGATTTACACACTGGTGTAAGCCAATATTTAGAATGTAATGTGTAAACCTTACAGAGTCCACGGTTTTACTCTTAACTCTTTACCTAAAGAGTTCAAGCTTTAACTAAAGCTTTAAAGTTTTAAGGGACATTCTTTTTCTTTTTTTCTTTTTTTAATATATTTTATTGATTTTTCCACAGAGAGGAAGGGAAAGGGAGAGAGAGTTGGAAACACTGATGAGAGAGAAACATCGATCAGCTGCCTCCTGCACACCCCCCACTGGGGATGTGCCCGCAACCCAGGTACATGCCCTTGGCCGGAATCGAATCCGGGACCCTTCAGTCCGCAGGCCGATGCTCTACCCACTGAGCCACACCGTTTAGGGCAAAGTGTTTTCTTTTTAAACTTAAATTTGCTTTTTTTTTTTTTTTTTTGTATACAAGGACCCCAAACTATGGAACTAACGGCCCAGATCAAGTCAGTTCTGGAAAGCAAATAAACCCAAAGACAGGTGTTAAACCGACGTCTCCTGCGTGTGCGGAGGAGGCAAAGAAGGGACTCAATCCCACAGGCGGCTGGTCTGCGTCCCCTGCCAACGGGCGGGGTGTTCCTCAGCCCTGAGAGAGTGCCAGCGTCAGGACTCCAGCCAAACCTCACCCCCTCTGTCCTGCAGCCAGCGGCCGCACCTTCGGCTCCCGGCTCTGTGCAGGCCACGCCAGGCACGCCTACCCACCCCCCCCACCCCCGCTCCCCACGGTCACAAAGTCCAGGAGTTTCTGCCTCGGCACATGCTCCAAAGCTGGCCTCCTGCACCTGCCACTCCTCCCAGGAGAGCAGGAAGTCAGCAGGCAGAGGCCTGCACCCAGCGCCTGGCCCAGGTGGAACCGAGGACAAAAGGGGGGCCTTCTCGCCAGAGGCTCCCGGAGCCCGGCCAGGCGGCGGGGCTCAGGGGGTGAGCGCTGACCTCTGAACCAGGAGGTCCCGGGTTCGATTCCCGGTCAGGGCACATGCCCGGGTTGCAGGCTCCATCCCTAATAGGGTTCCTGCAGGAGGCAGCTGATAGCTGATTCTCTTTCATCACTGATGTTTCTCTCTCTCTCTCCCTCTCCCTTCCTCTCTCTAAAATTAATAAAAAATACGATCCCCAATGGGGGGCGTGCAGGAGGCAGCCGATTCATGATTCTGTCTTCATGAATGTTTCCATCTCTCGCTCCCTCTCCCTTCCTCTCTGAGATCAATAAAAAATACGTTAAAAGAGTAAAAAACTGCCCTGGCCGGTGTTGTTCAGTGGGTAGAGCGTCGGCCTGCAGACTGAGAGGTCCCGGGTTCGATTCCGGTCAAGGGCATGGACCTTGGTTGCGGACACATCCCCAGTGGGGGGCGTGCAGGAGGCAGCTGATGGATGTTTCCAACTCTCTCCCCCTCTCCCTTTTCTGTAAAAAATCAATTAAAAAATATATATTTAAAAGTAAAAACAAACAAACAAAAATGGGGGCTCCCCGGCCTTTACCCCAAAGGGCACAGGAAGGCAGGGGAAGTCGAGTCTGGTTTCAAGGACAGCGACACCCTGCAGGGCGCTCCGAGGGGCTCCCGCTGGGCTGCAGGGTGCTGGGGACCCAAGGCACCCGGGTCGGTCACGGCGCTTAGGGTGCCAGGTGCACGGACCGCACCCCCGTGGGGTCCCCACGCTCCAGCTCTGGGGTCAGGGAGGAGGAGGCACCGACCCCCAGCCCTTCCCTCGACCCCTCGTCCCCCCAACCCGTCCCCCCGTCTCCCCCGCCCGCTCACCGCGGTCCCAGGCGGCGGCCGCTGCCCAGCAGCCCGGGCTGAGGGCGGACCTCGCGCGGCGCGGTCTCGCGTGGTCAGGTCCCGCGCGGCGCGGTCTCGCGCGGGGCAGCAGCCACTGACCTGCAGCACCTCGGCCCGCCCACGCCCCGAGCCGGAGACCCCTGACTTCTGATTGGCTCCTTGAGAGAACCCCACCGCCAATCAGCGCGGAGGAAGGGACGGCGAGGCCCCGCCCCGCCCTAGCTAGACTTTGCAGAACGAGATTAGGCCGCTGATTAGCTCTCCGCAATCTGGCCCCGCCTCCCGGGTGCTCACGTCTGTCAAAATCTGGACGCCTCTTACGTCACTGGGATTCTTGTTCCTGATTGGCTCTTCGACATTCTGCTCCGCCCCCCGGTGAGCAGCTCTGAGCGGGCTTCCGGCTATTGAGTTGTAGGGAGCAGCGGGCACAGTCTGGGTAGGAGGTTGGAAGGACCGTGTTTTCCAGGGATCGGAGGTGTCTGGGCGCCACCCTTTCTCTTCCCCCGCCCTCCCCCCGTTCCCGCGGGCAGCGCGCACCCCGGAGGCCGCCTCGGGACCTCCGTCCCAGGTCTGATGGGAGGTCCCGGCGGGCAGGCTGGCTGCCCTCTGCACCAGACCCAGCTCCCGGGATCACGGGCATAACTGTAGGTCTGCACACTCCTAGCGCTTGCTGATGGGGGACTTCCGGGGACGCAGGGCCTGGACCAGACACACCGCACGCCATTCCCTACTCTTCCAGAGCCCCTGACTTCACTATAACGGATGGAAAGGAGGCGGGCAGGTTTCTCAGGGGCGCGTCCGTAGTTGGGTCAGAAACTGGAGTAGTCCGATTCTCCCTGCGCGGGGAAAGGGCAGAAACACGTGACTTCCAGGAGGCTGCCGGAACATCCCGAGTAGAGGCCGGAATATTTGGTAACCCTCATTATCAAGGACAACCAGGCTCTGCTGGACAGCTGGATGCACTCCGCAGCCCACAGGACCTCTGAGGGGGGACCTTGTTTTTTGTAAATGCTCGGCCCCCACGCTTTTATTCCTGTTTTCTATCAGGATGTAGCGCCCTCGGTTTTCTGGGACCGTGACTGACTCGGATGTTTGCCAAACCTCTGCCGAGGGCCGGCCTTCCCCACTTTGGATTTGGGTCTTATCTCCAAGCAGCAGGCCGCCTTCCTGCAGTCCCATTCTTCACCATCTCTTCCCTCTGGGCGGAGAGACCAGCTCTGATTTGGTTTCCGATAACCAGTCTATAACTCCTGCTTAACGGTCCCTCAGGCAGTGCGTCAATTCTCCCCCCTCACCATGTTCACTTTGTCCTGTTCTTTTTAAAGTACATTTTTACTGATTTCAGAGAACAAGGGAGAGAAACATCAATGACGAGAATCATCAATTGGAGCCAAACGTGATAATACAATTTTCTTTATTAAAAATAATTTACAGCATCAATAACATATACACAACTGTCATCCACAGAACTTTGCCTCCAATAGATTTCTATTCTATACAATACTTAGCGTCATTGAACTTGAAACTGCTTCGCGGTGTTGGGGTTAGATGATTGACAATCCGGAGTTGCGTGAGTGAGACGTGTTCGGGGTCACGTGCTGTGGGGAGTCCCTCTCCTTCCCCCCAATCACAGCACCTCAGTGCCGCCCCGAACACAAAGGCAGAGGGCGTCTTAACCACAGGGAAATGCCCATCAGTCCGCCCCTCCCCGCCGGAGGCCATGCAGTGACCACGCGGGCGATGGCCTGGCCTCATCGGATCGGAGCCGCACCGGACCCCTCAGAGCCACTGGAGCGTGATCACCCACGGGTCACGTGGACGTCTGGAGCCTTTGGCGTAGCCATGCTGCTCAGTGGTGGGTGCCGTTCTCACTGACCAAAGGCTCTGCGCCTGGGCTGGGACGTCCTTCCCACAATGTGTGTTAACACATCACCAGATCGAGTTAACGAAGGGGTAAGACAGTAACGATCACCAGACGCCACATGGCTGGAGGCAGAGCTGTCCGTACACACGGACACACCCATTCCCCGCCCCAGCCGACGGCCATGCTGACCCAGCCTTTTGGTTCAGAGGAGGCCTGATTGTGTTCCTGACACACAAGGTTTGCTGGCACCTTTCTGGACGAGGCAGGTGGGAATCCAAGTGCTTAGTTCACAGCTTGCTTTCTGTTTTCACCTCCTGGATCTGATGTTTGTGACCCCCAGCCTCTGCCGCCTCAGGCCGTATAAATATCCTAAAACCCTATACAGATGCCCGCCCCAACCCAACCTGGAACTGCCATTTCTTCAAACCCTACCGCTGGTGTTTCAACACCCACCTTGGAAATTCTCCATCCCAACTCGGGTTTTCACGTAAATCAGGAGCACACGGGCGCCGACAAATACTCAGGAGCATCTGATCTGAGCACCAGGCAGCATCTTTAATATAACGGTCTGAGCACGTGCTTGCAGGCTGACTGTGCTAAGGCCTCGGCTCTGCACCCACTGGGGCAGCACCCCGGCATCTCACAGCCAGGAGCCCTCGTCCTGTTCCGTGACCTCCCGCTGAAGTGCAGCAATGCATCAGGTCACAGGAAAGATCTTAGGCGAGAAACATGCAAATCACCTCCTGCCACCCACGGAGGTTAATCTTTTGATTTAAAAAGGGGGCATGGCTGGGACTTTCTGAAATTCATTACCCAGGCTGCTTCTTAAAAGCCGGCCCGCTTCTCGGAGACAGAGCCCTCGAGGGGGGAGCCGACGCCTCTGGAGAGAACTGGGGTCAGCTTTGGCCACCACAAAAGCAGGACCATCCCCCGCAGGTCAGGAAAACACGGATTCAAAACCACAGGACATGGACCTGAGCCACAAGCAAACAGCCAACCCTTCCAACGCCTCGGCCGTGAATCCAGAGGTGAGCAGCTCTGAGCGGTGGAATCTGTTGGCGAACCCCAGCTGCCAGCTCCCGGGGTGATGGCACCACACCAGTGAGCCACCGCCCCCTCCCCTCAGCCAGCCAGCCGGTGTGAGGGCTGCACGTGACACCGTGGCTGTCGCCGTGGCGGGGCCACTCTGTCCCGCCCCGTCCCGCCCCCCAGCCTCCGGGAGGGCCGTGCGGGGCTGCAGGGGCCGGGCCGGGGCGCCCGGGCTCAGCCTCCACCAGCATCGCGGGAGGAGGGACTGGTCCACCCGTCCGTCTGACCCCAACCCGCACAGCGTTGGCCCGCAGCTGGCTCTGCGTCCCTCTGCACCCCGGTGCCCGCCGCAGCGCCACAGCCTCCGGAACAGACCACCCGGGCTCCGCACAGCACGATCTCCAACACGCCCGTCCCGCCAGTATTTATACCCGGTGAGGACGCTTGGACTCACCCCTCGTCCGCCACGCACACACGCACGCACGCCGAGCCCAGCAGTGTGAATAGCACCATCGTAAGGATTGGAAATCAGAGTTCGCTCTGCCGCTCCGTGGTTCGGGGCCTCCCTCCCGCGGGGACAGGCGTCGGAGTGTCTGCGACGCCAGGCGAGGCCCGGTCCGGCCCGGCGCGGAGGCTGGGCTCGCAGCTCCGTTTGGGGGTCCCTCCCGGGCAGTCGGGACTAGGAGAATTTCCGCGCCACGAAGTTTAACAGCCCGCCGTGCTTGTACAGCGTTATCTCCACGTCGTTCTCGAACGCGGCGATCACGCTGAACACCTTCCCGGTGCTGGTCTGGGAAAGAAGGGACACCGCGTGAGGGGGAGGGCGGCCCCCGTCCCCCCGAGGCCAGGACCGCTGTCCCCCCCCCAGGCCGCCCCCGGCCTGTCCGGGACACCTCTCCGCTCGCTCACACCCGATGCCCCCGGCCCCGGCGACACTGTCGTCCCTGGTTCTGAAGGGCCACACGACCCCCGTCCCTCGGATTCTGACTGTGAGCCACGTCCGTCTGCTAACTGCTCACGTCCATCTCACCTCCAACACTCACCGCACAGACACCCGCTCCCCCCCCTCTACCCGACACTCAGCCCTGCCTCCCTGCGGCGCGGCTCCTGCCCATCAGTGTGGGGTCAGGACAGAGCTGGGCAGAGAGGCAGCCGGTGTGCCCGGCTCCCGGGGCCGGGTACCTTCACGCTCAGCGTGGCCCCCGGAGACAGCTCCGCGGGGAAGGCCAGGGAGAAGGTCTCGCGGCCGGAGAGGCCCAGGGAGGCGGCGCTCTGCCCGGGCAGGAACTGCAGGGGCGCAATGCCGATGCCCACCAGGTGGTCCTTGTGGATCTTCTCGTAGCTCTCCGCCAGCACCGCCCGCACGCCCTGCAACACACGCGCGTCAGCCCGCGCCCTGCGGGGCCTTCCCTGAGCTCTGCTCTGGTCTGAGCTCCGAGCCCACACTCCGAGCATCCGGGGCCTTTTACGGGCTGCTCTGTGCCCGCCAGGGTGGGCCTGGCCCAGGGGCTCCTGCCTGTCGCTGGAGGTCTCCCCGGGCTCGCCCCCTCCCGAGGCGCCCCTACAGCCAGGAACAGGGAAGGGGCGCTGAGTGAGCTCGGTGCCCTGCAGGGAAGGCCGGCCCACCCAGACCACAAAGCCCCGGACCTGCGGGCTCGGCTGAGGCCCCGCCCGGTGCTGGCAGCCGGAGCGCAGGCAGCTCTGCCCCGTCTGCTCCCCGAGAGGAGGGTCTCCCCGGAGAAGCAGCCGGAGCAGCTCCAGGCCCAGCTTCTCCCCTTCCACACATCCCCGCCCGCTCAGGAGCCTGTCAGACACCCCTCCCCCCTCCCACCTCCCCCCTGCCTGCCCTCCCACCACCACACACGGTGTGTGTCTGTGGGAGCCTGGGCCCCGGAGGGGTCTCCGCCCCCTGGAGCGCACCCCCGTCCGTGTCTGAGACGAGGACTGGCCCGAGGGGAGAGGGGCCTCTGGGGTCAGCGCGAGGCTGAGCCGGGTCCCCAGGGGCTGAGCGATCAGGAAACACTCGCTGCTGACCCCCATCGCCACCCGAGCAAGGCCCACGCGGCCCAGCCCGGCCGTGCCCCCTGCGTCAGTCTGCCACTGAGCGGACAGCAGGGACCGCCTGCGACGGGGAAGGCCCAGGCGTGAACAGCGGAGACTGGGACACCTCAGAAGGCAGGCAGGGTACGCCGATCACGACCATTCCCGGTCCTGTGAGAGCCCAGGAAGAGGAGCTGCAGCGCCCACCACCAGGCTGCCCGTTCAGGGCGCTGGGAGGAGAGGACGAAGCCTCACGCACAGGAGGCCGAGCAGGCGAGGCCGCCTCCGACGACCACACTGCAGGGACCGGCTCGTCCCGCCGTCTGAGGTGCCCCGGCCTGTGCTCCCCGCCGGCCCGCCGCCGCCCCCCGAGGAGCCACCCCAGGAGCCACCCCCCGGCTGGCACGTGGGGAGCCGAGTAAAAAGGCCCGCGCCTCGGAGCGTGCACCTCCCGGAGCAAGTCCGAGACGGGGAAGTGCGGGGGGCTGGGGGGGGCGGGCACAGGAAGCTGCCCGTGGGGACACATCACCCCCCGTTTCCTCAAGTAAGAAAAGGCCGCCCTGGCCGGTGTGGCTCAATGGTTAGAACGTCGGCCTGCGGACCCAAAGGTCCCGGGTTCGATTCCGGTCAAGGGCATGGTCCTTGGTTGCGGGCATATGTGTGCAGGATGCAGCTGATGGATGCTTCTCTCTCATCGACGTTTCTAACTCTTTATAAAAGTCAATAAAATATATATATAAAAAGAAAAGGCTGCTGTGGGCTCAAATTTGGGATATTAACGCAACTAGCTTATGTAAGATCACCCGGAAAACCCGCCACGTTATAAGATCAGGACAAGCCCCCAAGCCCAGGAGGGAAACCCGTGGCTGGAGGGGGCGGGGCGGGCGCCGTGGGGACAGAGCCAGGGGAGAGGAAAGGGGTCGGTACCAGCAGGTAGGGCCCCTTGGCCGCCCAGTCTCGCGAGCTCCCGGCGCCGTACTTCTTCCCCGCGAGAATGAGGAGCGGGACGCCCTCCCTCTGGTACAGCTCCGCCACCTCGAACACGTCCAGCTGCGAGCAGACGGACAGAGTCACCCCGCCTGCCCGCCAGCCCGGCCGCCAGCCCGGCCCCCGCTCCCCGGCCTCGACCACGTCCAGCTGCGGGCAGACGGACAGAGTCACCCCGCCCGGCCCCCCACTCCCCGGCCTCGACCACGTCCAGCTGCGGGCAGACGGACAGAGTCACCCCGCCCGCCAGCCCGGCCCGGCCCCCGCTCCCCGGCCTCCACCACGTCCAGCTGCGGACAGACGGACAGAGTCACCCCACTTGCCCGCCAGCCCGGCCCCCGCTCCCCGGCCTCCAACACGTCCAGCTGCGGGCAGACGGACAGAGTCACCCCGCCCGCCAGCCCGGCCCGGCCCCCGCTCCCCGGCCTCCACCACGTCCAGCTGCGGACAGACGGACAGAGTCACCCCACTTGCCCGCCAGCCCGGCCCCCGCTCCCCGGCCTCCAACACGTCCAGCTGCGGGCAGACGGACAGACAGACAGAGTCACCCCACTCGCCCGCCAGCCCGGCCGCCAGCCCGGCCCCCGCTCCGCGGCCTCGACCACGTCCAGCTGCGGGCAGACGGACAGAGTCACCCCGCCCGCCCGCCAGCCCGGCCCCCGCTCCCCGGCCTCGACCGTGTCCAGCTGCGGGCAGACGGACAGAGTCACCCCGCCCGCCCGCCAGCCCGGCCCCCGCTCCGCACGCCCCTCACCGTCTGTCCCGACGGGAAGTGGATGGTCTTGGGAGCCGGTTTCCCGATGAACTTGTTAAAAAGCTTGATGTTTGCGAAAGTGCCTCTGGTCATGACGGCGTCGTTGCCTCTGCGGGCTCCGTAGGAGTTGAATTCCCGAGGGGTAAGGCTGCAAGAAGCCAGGGATCATAACCCTTACATTAATCCCAGAAAACTTCCAGCATCTATGCAAAGAGGGAACACGGGACAGCGAACACCCGAGGAACTCAGCGGATCTGGATGGTACACATTCCAGGTTCTTTCTCTAGGAGACGGGCCCTTAAGACCACCAATAGCAAAAAAGCAAAAAAAGCAAAACAAAGACAACAAAAGAAGTCCGGCTTCCTCCTCTCAGGCAGCCGGCTAACACTGCGGCCCCTGCCCGTCTCCCTTCCTGTGCTGGCTTGTTCCCATCAGGACCCAAATGCGGTTCACAAATGCATCCGTCCATCTCGCTCCCTGTGTCTCCTCATCCCCTCGTGCCCTGCTTCCCCGGAAATAAGACATCCTCCGGAAATAAGACCTACATACAGGTTTCCTTCTGAGTGAAATAGAAGACATCCCCCCAAAATAAGGCCCCTCCCAGGCTAAACATGAGAGATTTGGCCCACTGATTCTGAAAGAAATGGAGTCACAAGAAATCCACCAGGAAATTCAGGAATTGGATTGTTGTGATGATGTTCCAGAAGATGATGGCATGATTGTCATTGAATAAATGAGTACATTCTTGCTACTGTAGGATTCACAGTTTGTCTGGTTTGTGTTGACAACAACCGTACTACTGTACCCTATACAGGTAATAAATACCCTTTATTTTCATTTAACAATAAATGTGTACCGTATTCTTCTTCATGGAAAAATGAGACATCCCCTGAAAATAAGACCTAGCGCATCTTTGGGAGCAAAAATTAATAGAAGACACTGTCTTATTTTTGGGGAAACAGGGTACTTCAAGGCATGGTTTTCTGCCTCTCCACGCTGTCCTCACTCCCCGCCCCCTGCACTCTTACACACCGACTCGAGGCCCGGTACTTGAAAATTCATCCACTGGAGGGAGGGTCCCTCAGCCTGGCCTGCCCCCTCTCACAGCCCGGGAGCCCTCAGGGGCGGGAGGCAACCCGGCCATCAGGGGAAGGTGATGCCCCATCACTCCTCTGCTGCTGCCACTGCCGGCAGCGCCAGCCTCGGCCGGCCCTGGTTACCTGAGCCTGGGGCGGCTCTAGCCAGCCGGGCAGCTGCCATCCAAGGCTTGCCTGTGCCGTGGGCGGCTGAGGGGATGGGCTCGCCCCCAGGGCTGAGGGAACTGGGCACCACCATCTTGTGGCTGTGGGCGCCGCCATCTCTGTGAGGGTGCGATGGTCCATTAGCATACTCCCTCTTTGTTTCAGACAAGGCGTGGGATCAGTGGTGTGGCTCAGGTGGCTGGAGTGGCGCCCCACGCACAGACAGGTGGGGGGGGGGGTGTTTGATTCTTGCTCGGAGCACACCCCCAGGCCGCTGGTTCCATCCGCAGCCGGGCATCTACGTGTGGCAACCAACCCATGTTTCTCTCTCCCATCGATGCTCCTCCCTTCCTCTCTCTAGAATCAATGAAAAACTCCGCCTGAGCGAGGACTTTTGATTTGATCCCGGCCCAGCCCCAGGAAGGTGCCCTTGCACTCTGCAGCCCAGCCCGCCCAGCACAGGGCAGCCTGCCCCCATCCAGGAGGGCGGCAAGGCCACCCCCGGCCTTTACCAGGCGGGCAGACCCAGCCCAACCCGCTGAGCCACACCGGCCTGGCCACCCTGACATTTCAACCAAGCGGCATGGAAACACATCTCCCCCCTGCCCCGCCCCCATTACAGTGCCCCCGCCCCGGGCGCACCCACCCTCTGTGGGTCAGGTACTTGGCCGCGGCGCTGCTGCGGGCGATGCTGCCCGCGGGGGAGATGTGGTCGGTGGTGACGGCGTCGCCCAGGTGCAGCAGGACGTGCGCGTTCTCGATGGGCGGCGGGGCGGCCGGCTCTCGGGTCTGGAGGGGAGGAGGGGAGGCGCTGAGCTCCGCGGTGTCTCTCACCGCCGGCCGAGAGAGGAGGGACGGCCGTACTCACCAGCCTGTCGAAGAAGGAGGGGCACCGGATGTACGTGGACTTGGCGTCCCAGGGGAACAGGACGGAGTCGGGCGCCTCCAGGGAGTTCCACCGCTTGTCGCCCGTCTGGGGAGAGGACAGAGGGCCAGACAGGAGGCTCAGGCAGCGTCACGGGAATGAAACTACCCAGGCTCCCCCGTTTCCTGAGGAAGGCCAACGGCGCATTCCAAACCATCGTGGCGCCCTGGCCGGTGTGGCTCAGTGGATAGAGCACCAGTCTGCAGACTGAAAGGGCCCATGCCTGGGTTGTGGGCTCGATCCCCAGTTGGGGGCGCACAAGAGGCCACCGATCAATGGTTCTCTCTCATCACTGATGTTTCTTTTTTCTTTTTTTTCTTTTTTAAATATATTTTATTCATTTTTTTACAGAGAGGAGGAGAGAGGGATAGAGAGCTAGAAACGTCGATGAGAGAGAAACATCGACCAGCTGCCTCTTGCACACCCCCTACCGGGGATGTGCCTGCAACCAATGTACATGCCCTTGACCGGAATTGAACCCGGGACCTTTCAGTCTGCAGACCGACGCTCTACCACTGAGCCAAACCGGTTTCGGCTCATCACTGATGTTTCTATCCCCTTCTCCCTTCTGCTCTGACGTCAATAAAAATATACTTAAAAGAATAAAATAAACCATCATGGCATTCCCAGGAGGAATAAAGACTTCTCGTCCAATCTCAGCACGCTGTATTTGCAGGAACACCTTCAGAGTTAAGTTTTATTATAAACTGAACATAAAAGGCTTCAGAATCCACCCTGACCAGGTGGTTGGAGCATCAGCCCATCTACCAACAGGTTGTGGATTCGATCCCCAGTCAGGGACCCACCTAGGTTTCGGTCCCGTGCCCAGGTGGGTGAGAAGGGGAGGCAGCTGATTAATGTCTCTCTCCCCCTTTAAAAATCAATGACACATCCTCGGGTGAGGATAAAAAACCCACAAAAAACCCAAAAACCTTAATGAATGCCAAGGAAGCTGGAGAAGTTAGAAAGATCCGCACACGCTGCTGAAGAGTGAGCATGCTGTGTGCGTGTGATATATGTTTGAATGTGTTGTGAATGAGCTGTGTATGCTGTGTGTGCTGTATGTGTGTTGTGTGTGTGCTATTTGTCTGAGTGTCCTATGTGAGCTGTGCTGTGTGTGGGCTATGTCTGTGTGTGTGTACATGTGCTGTGTGTGTATGAGATGCTGCTCACCGTGAAGAATAGGACAGAAAAGCCTCTGCTTTGAGATGTGTCGTCCCTCCCCACCCCGCCCCCGTGTATCCGTCCTCCCCAACCACACTCCAGTGCCCAGTGTTCAGCTCCGAGGCCTGCAACGCCCGAGCTGGACCTCAACGTCCCTGCTCCGTCCTCACCGCCCCCCCAGCACGGCTCAGTCCAGAGCCAGCCTTCTGATGACGTGCCTTCCTCACAGCTTCTCACACTCCCCACGATGCTCCCCACCACTCCACCCCAGCAAAGAGCAAAGACTGCCTTTTATCATAACTCCCACCGACTCCCACAGGCCGCCCCGCCCACCGACCACTCCCCCAGGCCGCCCCGCCCACCGACCACACCCAACTGCCCCGCCCACCGACCACTCCCCCAGACCACCCCGCCCACCAACCACTCCCCAGACCGCCCCGCCCATCAACCACTCCCCAGACCACCCCGCCCACCGACCATACCCAACTGCCCCGCCCACCGACCACTCCCCAGGCTGCCCCGCCCACGGCCCAGTCCCCCAGACCGCCCCGCCCACCAACCACTCCCCAGACCGCCCCGCCCATCAACCACTCCCCAGACCACCCCGCCCACCGACCATACCCCAACTGCCCCGCCCACCGACCACTCCCCCAGACCACCCCGCCCACCAACCACTCCCCAGACCACCCCGCCCACCGACCACACCCCAATTGCCCCCTCCACCGACCACCCCCCAGACCACCCCGCCCACCGACCACTCCCCAGACTGCCCCGCCCACCAACCACGCCCCCAGGCCGCCCCGCCCACCGACCACGCCCCCAGACTGCCCCGCCCACCAACCACTCCCCAGACTGCCCCGCCCACCAACCACTCCCCAGACTGCCCCGCCCTTGCTGCCATCACTTCCTCCCTCCGCCCTCACTTCCTGTGGAGCCAGCAGGTCCCTCCTCAGGCAGGAAAGCCTGGCTCTGGGCCCAGGCATGTGACCACCTGTAACCTCCGCTCAAGGCCCTTTTCAGCCCTCCCCCGCTAAAACTGCAGCGTGCCCCCCATTCTGCACAGCCGGCTCTCTGTCCTGTTTTCTCACTTGTACCTTCCACGGCCTGTACTGCTTTCTCACACACGGTGTGACTTCCCTGGCCGTTCTGAGCTATCACTGCCTCCTCTCCCAGGAGAACCGTTTTGTGCGGACACACGCTGACCTCAGAGCACGTACTCGGTAAACAGGAGTGCACCGATGCCCTTTCTGCCTCATCTGTATTGTTCATGCTCGTGTGCGCATACACCTCTGGGAGATGTTTAGGGATCTGACCCCTCGAGGAGAGGGAGTGGGATGTCACTGCACCCAATTCTTTTGAATTCTGAACCATTTCGGTACGAGTGACAAGCGAGGGTAGTGTACGGTGAGAAACAAACATGATGAGAGAATCATCATCGATTGCCTGGTGCCTCCGCACGCCCCACACTGGGGACCGAGGGACCCGGGCGTGTGCCTGACCCGGAACCAGCCAGCGACCTCCTGGTTGGGGGGCCGATGCTCAGCCGCTGAGCCCCGCCAGCTGGCGGCACTGCTGTAAGCGCCAAAACCAATGCCCGTCCTCCAAGCCGTGCTCTCAGATGCCAGATGTACAACGACCCTTGCGTTCGGACCGCGCACGCCACATGGCGCCCGGAGCCGCCTGGCCCCCCAGAGAACACGCCCGCGCCGGCCACGGCGGCCGGGGCTCTGACCTCCATCCTCTCCTTCAGCGCCTGGAACACGGAGCACAGCACCTGCTCCTCCTCCACCCGCTGCACCTCCTCTCGGCTCGGCCAGATGTCGTGCAGGTAGACGTGCCTGCCGGCGGGGTCTGTGCCTGGTGAGACACGAACACAAACGGTAACTCCCGAAGCCCGGCCCCGGGCAGGGAAGCCCCGACTGGGCGCCGCACACGTGCATCCCTCAGCCCAGCCCAGCCCAGCCCGGTGCCCGGCGGTGCCAGGACTGTGCCATGCCCGAGGCACATGAAATGCTCACTGCTAGGTCCTGGCGGGGAAAGATCAGAAACAGGGGTCCCATAATAAGGTTATTAATGATAACGGAGGCTCAGGAGGGATGGAAAGCGTGTGGAGCTGTGACTGAGGCGGTAACTTCCAGAGAACAGTGAGCAGGTAGTTCTAGCACAGCCCCACTGACACACCACCTAACAGGTTCATGTTATTCTGCAATAGAACTGGGTGCTATGAGGACAGTAAGGGGTCACTACTGGCTTCCAGAAAACTCGATGGGGGCTAGTGTGGTCTGCTGGAAGTATTTCAGAGGGCGGTTCCTGTGAACCAGGTATTCTCAGGAGCCAGAAGGTTCAAATCCCGAGCCTCGGCCCTTTCCCTGTCGGTGTGATCTGAGATACTTTTCAGGCGAGAAACAGGCCGGTTAAATGCAAGTTTTAGCGATGGTGCCTGTGAACTGTTGGAAAATATACAACAAGAGAGGCACCCAAAAGGGGCTGGCACAAAACGCAGCTGACAATGTGCAGAACATCTGTCTTCCTCTGGGCTCAGAGGAAAAAGGAACGCCCTTAAGACCGCGCCGCACACACACCAAGAAGCCAGTGCACTGTCAGCGGCCAGCCTGGGGCTTCCGCAGCGGAGACGTGGCTACGCGCACTGTCCTCCCTTCAGACGCGGACGCCAGCGCCGCGTGTGGACAGCCGGGAACACCCGGAAGGACGGGGTGGGCAGCAGCGAGAACCACGCCGCCCCCGCCGGGGACGCGGGGCAGGCGCCGGCGTACCGAGGGGCTCCGTCTGGAAGTCTATGCACACGGTGCCGGCGAGGGCGTACGCCACCACCAGGGGCGGGGAGGCCAGGTAGGTGGCGCGGACGCAGTCGCAGAGCCGCCCTTCGAAGTTCTTGTTTCCGGACAGGACGCCGCAGGTGACCAGGTCGCCCTGAAACACACAGGCCGGTGAGAAGCGGCCACGGGGCAGCCCCCGCGGGGACACAGCCTACACAGGCCGGCTCCCACTGGGACACAACGAGCTGACGCACGCCTTCCGTTCTAAAGAATTACTGTGAGAATCAAAAAGCGGGCCTCCTAATTATCTTAGGGTGGACGGTGCGCGGAATAGAGCACTTAAACGCATCAACAGACATTCCCGGGGATTTAACGACAGGCGCGTGCGGAGGAGCTGTTACCTGTTTGACGGCGCTCAGGACGGCCTCGGACAAGGGCCCCGTGTTCCCCACGCACGTGGAGCAGCCGTAGCCGACGACCTCAAACCTGCGGCGGAAAAGCACGGGCTGGCAGAGCATCGCCACGCGTGCGCGAGCAGCAGTCCGCTTCCTCCCGCGCCAGAACCTGAGAAGCCGTGACTCAGACCAGCCTCCGTCCCTTCCCCTCCCGACCTGGGCCGGGCCGCCCCCTGGCTGGCTGTCCTCTGCCCACACACACATCCAGAGGGGCACACCCAGAGGGGCACCCTCAGACAAGCACACTTGGAGGGCACACTCCGAGGGGCACACCCAGACAGGCACACTCGGAGGGGCACACCCGACAGGCACACTCAGAGAGGCACACCCGGACAGGCACACTCGGAGAGGCACACCCGGACAGGCACACTCCGAGGGGCACACCCGGACAGGCACACTCGGAGGAGCACACCCGGACAGGCATACTCCGAGGGGCACACCCGGTCGGGCACACCCGGATGGGCACACCCATTCGGGCACACTCGGATGGGCAGGCCCAGAGGGGCACACCCGGTCGGGCACACTCGGATGGGCAGGCCCAGAGGGGCACACCCGGTCGGGCACACTCGGATGGGCAGGCCCAGAGGGGCACACCCGGTCGGGCACACTCGGATGGGCAGGCCCAGAGGGGCACACCCGGTCGGGCACACTCGGATGGGCAGGCCCAGAGGGGCACACCCGGTCGGGCACACTCGGAGGGGCACACCCGGTCGGGCACACTCGGAGGGGCACACCCGGTCGGGCACACTCGGATGGGCAGGCCCAGAGGAGCCGGGGCTGAGGCTGCCCAGTGGGATGTGCTGAGCTGCATCGGACACTGTGAGAAGCCAAGGCCTCCTCGCTGGGAACATGACCCAGACCGTGTCCTGCACGTCCTTCCGGAGGCTCACCCCGGGGAGCATCTCCTGGCGAGAGGCCCGAGCGGCTCAGGGGCCGGGACTGACCGCAGTCATTCCCCCACCCCCCCTCAGGCCAAGGGAGTCCCTGGCAGACACTTTAAGACAACAGAACTGAAAACGCACGCACACAGCCACAGAATGACTTCCGGGTGCTCTTCTAAGTTTAAAAAACAAAACAAAACCAACCCCCACAAAAACATAAAATGCACCAGGCCTGCAAGGAGTGGACGATTTACGTAAGACAGTACGCTGGAGCCGGCCTGGCGCGGCTCAGCGGTTGAGCGTCGACCCAGGAACCAAGAGGTTCGATTCCCGCCAGGGCACAAGCCGGGGCTGCGGGCTTCCTCCCCAGCGGGGGGCGTGCAGGAGGCAGCCCATCCATCCCCCTCATCGCTGCTATTTCTCGCCCTCCCTCCCTCTCTGAATAAAATTTACTCAGTTAATAATACAACCTGGAGAGCGGCATTCCGTTCTGAAAACGCCCCACGGGCTCGGGGGACCGCAGTGGCCGGCACCATCCCTGTCGGTCACCGCCACCTGGTCTGCCCGCCTGTCTGCCCGCCACACCTGCTCTCTCGCCAGCACCTGCCTGCTGCTGACTGTGCCCCCGGGTCTGCCGCGGGCTAGGCCTCAGGGGGCGAGAGACATCGGCCAGGGACCTGCAGGACTAAGCCTGTGCTTCCTCTCTTCTCTGCATGACAGTCCCCACGGCGCCGCGGCTGAGAGGACGGGCCGGGGCGTGGCTCACCCGAGCGTGCGCAGGTAGGGCAGCACGCCGCTGGCGCTGAGGTAGTGCGTGACCATGCCGCTGCCGGGCGCCAGGCTGGTCCTGATGTAGGGCTGCACCCGCAGCCCCGCCTCCACCGCCTTCTTGGCCAGCAGACCTGCGGACAGACAGGGAGGCCATGGGCTGCCACACGGAGGGACGGACAGACGGACAGGCGCCAGCAGCCGGGCCCGCTCCCGGGGGGACCTCCCACTCACGCACTTATATCCCATCTGCCCCCGACTCGTCCCACCCGAGACCAGCGCTGCGGAGACGCAGCCCAGCACAGGCTCCCGCCTGCGTGGCCTGAGCCGTTTCCGTTGCCAATGTCACGGTAAGCGAAGCCACCGAGTAACGGGGCACGGTGCCCATGTTAACCGTGTGGTGTGCACACGGCGGACGCGTGGCGGCCCTGTCCGCGTCTCCTCTCACACTCAGCGGGTCCGGCACGGCCATGGCGGCTCCCAGGCCAGACCCGCCAGTCACAGCCCTCCTGGTCAGCAGAGGAGACACGGCCTCAACCACCACACGTGTCAGTTACATGTGCCTTCCTTCCGTGTGACACGGGAAAACCAGTGACACGCCAGCCTTGGCCCTGCTGGACACCAGCCCTCACCGCCCCCGAGGGGCAGAGCGGCCCTAGGGGACAGAAAGGCCGTGACGGAGGGAGGACGGGAGGCCTCGCGTGGCCCGGCCCCTACCTGCGGCCAGCATGACGGACGGGTTGCAGTTGTTGGTGCAGCTGGTGACGGCGGCGACGACCACAGCGCCGTGCGCCAGGCGGTAGTCGCTCCCTTCGTAGTGGAGGGAGACGGTGGCCTGCTGCTTCTCGGCCGCGATCTGGAAGCCCCGGAACCCCACCTGGAGGGATGCCCACACACGTGAGCACGTTCTGACGCGGAGAGAAAGCACGGCCCTGCCCGGTGTGGCTCAGTGGATAGAGCCTCGCCCTGCGGACTGAGGGGTTCCGGGTTCGATTCCCGGTCAAGGGCACAGGCCTGGGTTGCAGGCTTGATCCCCAGTGTGGGGAGTGCAGGAGGCAGCCAATCCATGATCCTCTCTCATCACTGATGTTTCTCTATCCCTCTCCCTTCCTCTCCAACATCAAAACATCTAAAGGGAAAAAAAAAAGAAAAAAAAAGAAAAAAAAAGAAAACACGTGGGGATCGAACACGCCACGTCAGACGCGTGTGAGGTGCTGACAGCCGGGACTCAGCTGGACCCTGCGTGCTGCCACGGGGCATCCGCTGCCCACAGTCCCCTCTGCTGCAGCGAGCCCGGCCCGCGGGCCCGGCTCTCCCTCAGCTCCGGTTCTAACCATTCCTGCTCAGCAACTCTGAGGCGGGACCAGCTCTGTGTGCAAGTGGCCCCGCAGATCTGCTCCCAACGACTGCATGTGTGCGTGTGCGTGTGCGTGTGCGTGTGCGCGTGTGCATGCACGTGTAGAATCTGCTAGAGCTGGCAATGGTTGGAGCAAAGCCCATCGGAATTCACGAAGCTATCGGAATTCACGAAGCTATCTGAACTCCTGACATTTCCCACAAGAAAATCAACCCATTGTAAAAACTAAAGCTCTGGAGAGACAGAGAGGGGCCGGCCCGCAGCACAGAGAATGCGGAGCCACGCATGTCAGGCGGGTGGGTTTTCCTTCCGTCGGCTCTAGAGATCCCCCAGAAACGTCTGAGCCGGTGGGAACACGTCAGGGGAGCCTCAGCCTCGCAGTATCGGCAGGGGAAATGGGGCTTTGTGACCAGAAGCCAGCCTTTGGGCTGGAACCTTAGGGACCCGTGTGGACGCTGCCCTGAGACCGCCCGCTCTCCCCGGGCCCGGGCAGCGGGAGTGGACGAGGGAGCCCACCTTTTCACTGAGGCAGGCGTGGAAGTCCCTCTTCATCTCCGTCACAGCCACCCTGTCCTGCGGCCTCTTGGGGCCGCTGACCGTTGCCACGATGGAGCTCAGGTTGATCCGGATCACCTGGGCGAGGAGAGAGCAAAGAGGAGGAATTAGGCTCGCAGGGATGGATCCCAATGCAAGCACTACTTTCTGAGTAAGAATAAGTATACATTTGTATCTTTTTAAATAGATTTTATTGATTTTTTACAGAGAGGAAGGGAGAGGGATAGTTAGAAACATCGAGAGAGAAACATCCATCAGCTGCCTCCTGCATGCTCCCCACTGGGGATGTGCCCGCAACCAAGGTCCATGCCCCTGACCGGAATCGAACCTGGGACCTTTCAGTCCGCAGACCGAAGCTCTATCCAGAGCCAAACCGGTTTCGGCTATATTTGTATTTTTTAAATGCAACTTGTTGTAATGGGGAAACACACCCACCCCACCAAAGGTATTTAAGACCCCATTTAACTTAAGAAATATACGAAAATGTGCTAAAAGCAAGACTAGCAGATGCGTATGCAAACTGCCACACCAACAACGGTGTCCTCTACGTGAATTTCTTCCCACTGCCCCGCCCACAGCAGCACCGTCTCTACCGGCGCCTGGGCAGTGGAGGGACGCCCTGCTCGGCTCAGAACCGCCCTCTCTGCCTGGGCCGAGTGAGCCTTCCTTTCTCCGCTTCACTGAAAGAAAAATCTACGTACGAGTGAGTGAGCTCGGAGCAGGGCCACAGAGAACGTGTTAATAACAATAATCCTATCAAACAAGGAGGAAATATGCAAATTGACCATCACTCTGCCACAAAATGGTAGCGCCCGGCTGTGGAGGGACTCTGGCCAGGGAGGGCAGTTGTGGGCCATGAGGCCAGCAGGTGATGGCATTTTGGGGGGAAATCAGGCCAGCAGTGGGGATCAGTTGGGGGTGAGCAGGCCGGCAGGCAGAGTGGTTAGGGGTGATCAGGCAGGCAGGCGAACAGTTAGGAGCCAGCTGTCCTGGATTGCGAGAAGGATGTCCAACTGCTGATTTAGGCCTGATCCCATGGGTACATCCCCCGAGGGGTCCTGGATTGGAGAGGGTGCAGGCCACTGAGGCACACCCTCCCAGTGCCCTGTGCATGAATTTCGTGCACTGAGCCTCTGGTAGTAACAACAGTTGTCAGCACTGAGCCTGTCCTAAGGAACGTGCACCTCCTCTCGTAGGAATCCGTGTGGCAGCGTCACCTTCGCACTCAGCGACGGGGACACGGAGGCAGGAGGCTGCATGGCTTGTCGGCTCACAGAGGCCGGGCTCGGCGCTCCCCAGCCCGGCGGCTCCGCCCTCACCTGGGAGTACTCCGGCTGGCCCGCGTCCCTCTGCTCACTCCGGAACAACTTCACAGCCTTCAGGTAGGTCTCTATCGATCTGAGCCTGGCTTTGTCAAAACCTGGAACACAAACAGCGGAAACCCGGTGAGGGGTTCTAAAACCTCCGGGGAAAGTGTGCTGATTCCAAGGATGAGCAAGAGACACATGTTACAAATGACTGAGCACCCAGAACTGGCTTCTCTGCGAACCAGCACTGGACAGCGCTCAGAGCCTTTCGAGCGGCTGGCAGCCCCTCCACGTGACAGGTCGCAGCAGGACCAGGGACGCTGGGAAGGGCGGGCCCCTCACCAAGGGGATTATGGGAACGGGAGGCGCAGACCTGCGCTCGGCTCCTTCCTTTAAGCTGTGTCTCAATTGGTCCTCGGAGACTTTAAGGCTATATAAAAAGTCATCTGATGGCCGAGACCAGTTTGGCTTAGTGGATAGAACATCGGCCTCCGAACTGAAAGGTCCCGGGTTCGAATCCGGTCAAGGGCATGTACCTTAGTTGCAGGCATATCCCCGGTAGGGGGTCTGCAAGAGGCAGCTGATCGATGACTCTCTCTCATCGATGTTTCTAACTCTCTATCTCTCTCCCTTCCTCTTTGTACAAAATCAATAAAATATATTTTTTAAAAAAAAGTCATCTGATGGCCGAGACCAGTTTGGCTCAGTGGACAGAACATCGGCCTCCGGACTGAAAGGTCCCAGGTTCAAATCCGGTCAAGGGCATGTACCTTAGTTGCAGGCACATCCCCAGTAGGGGGGTGAGAAAGAGGCAGCTGATAGATGATTCTCTCATTGATGCTTCTCTCTATCCCTCTCCCTTCCTCTCTGTAAAAAATCAATAAAAAATATATTAAAAAAAAAAACCAAAAATTCACCGGATGGTTTATGTGAGCCATTGTCCCCAAAATCATGTGATTTCATGAACATTAAAAACCAAGGCAGTGACTCACCGTGAAGCACATCCGACAGATACGGGAGGGCAGAGTGTTCACCCTCCGGCCCTCCTGCTTCTCACCTGTGTGCTCTAAGTGTCTTAGCGTCACATTGTCCACAGGGAAGAAGCTGAGGGTAGCACCGTACTCCGGACTCATGTTGGCGATGGTCGTCCGGTCCACCACGGATAACTGGGAGACTCCACTTCCGAAAAACTCCACGAACTTCCCGGCCACGCCCGCCTGCCTGAGGTGCTGTGCACGGGACACAGACGCACGCACGGTTAGCAACGAGATGGCTCCGACTCCCCGAAAACCCTACACCCCAGCCTCCACCCCGGAGAAGGGAAGCAGGGGATGGTGCTGCTCTATGCACACGCTCGCTGTGGTCCAGCCTTGTGAGATGAACAGGCAGAAGGGAGTTCAGCGTCAGTGTTGGGCGGGAAAGGGCGTGACACTCATGGCTGGGATTCCCGTGTCCCCGTTCTGAGACGGGGTGCAGGGTGGACCCCGGTGCGTGCCTTTTCCTCGCTGAGCAGCACACAAAGGAACCACGCTTCCAGCCACCAATGGTGTCTAGGGCTGAATTAAATACTCAAGCGGCGATCACACTGCGTACATGAACACAGTTATACATCCTTCAGATCCCAGCT
>CM072940.1:15835178-15865178 GCA_036971965.1 Nyctalus aviator | reverse complement strand
AGGGGTTCGATTCCCGGTCAGGGCACATGTCCAGGTTGGGAAGTTGGGGGCTCCATCCCCAGTGTGGGGGGCATGCGGGAGGCAGCTGATCCGTGATTCTCTCTCATCACTGATGTTTCTCTCTCTCTCCCTTCCTCTCTGAGATCAATGAAACAATATTTAAAAATAAATAACCAATAACCCTCCCTGACCACCCCGTCCCACCCACCGGAGCTAAGCTCTCCCTCCCTGCTGCCCGGACGGAGCCCGGCCTCAGCGGCCACACGACCTCGAGGCCCCCGCCCCCCGCCGGGGGCAGCGGCGGCACTCACCCCAGCCCAGGACGCCCAGGCCGTTCACCATGGTGATGTGGGAGTCCGTGCCCACCACGCTGTCCGGGAAGAGCAGGGCCTCCTCCTCGAACACCACCCGGGACAGGTACTCCAGGCTCACCTGGTGCGCCAGGCCCGTGCCGGGCGGGACCAGGGCCACGTTCCGGAAGGCGCGCGAACACCACTGGGTTAAGGGGAAGAGACGCGGCGTGAGTGCGCCCCACGGATGTGTGCTCACCATCGCGGCACACACACTGACACTGAAACATCTGACCAGCCGAAACCGGTGTGGCTCAGTGGATAGAGCGTCGGTCTGCGGACTGAAAGGTCCCAGGTTCGATTCCGGTCGAGGGCATGTACCTTGGTGGCGGGCACATCCCCAGTGGGAGGTGTGCAAGAGGCAGCTGGTCAATGTTTCTCTCTCATCGATGTTTTAGCTCTCTATCTCTCCCCGTTCCTCTCTGTAAAAAATCAATTAAAAAAAAAATATCTAAAATATCTGACCAATGGCCCGTGTGGTCCCAGTCTACAGACTGACCCAGAACACCCATCCGGCAGCCTGTTAGACACAGGTAAGTCACAGAACACCCCAGAGTTTCCCGCTGTGTCCCAGGCTGGGGTGGGGGGAAGCCGCCCACCACTGCTGTAAGTTCAAAACCCATTGGCCTTGCCCAAACCGGTGTGGCTCAGTGGATAGAGCATCGGCCTGCGGACTGAAAGGTCTCAGGCTCGATTCCGGTCAAGGGCATACACCTTGGTTGCGGGCACATCTCCAGTGGGGGGACGTGCAGGAGGCAGCTGATCGATGATTCTCTCTCATCGATGTTTCTAACTCTCTATCCCTCTCCTCTCCTCTCTGTAAAAAATCATAAAATGTATTAAAAAACAACAACCACTGGCCTCAATATAAACCCTGCACCTGCCCGTATCCATAAACTGCAATTAAAGTGCCCCCCGCATCTATACCTTGAAGAACTGGAGCCTCTCCCGGTTCCTGCCGAATTCCACCTCCTGGTTCTTTAACACTGTCTCAGGCCTGCGGGGAAGGAGAGCACGTCAGAGTGTAACGGGAAGAGCCGCCCCTCTCCGGGGTCTCCCGGTCTCCCCTCCGACACCGATGGGCAGTATCCGGGAAACTCCACGCCTCTCCCACAAGGCAGTGCGGCCCCTAGGTGACCCGCTAGGAAGCGCCCGCAGGGACATGGAGTGTACCTGCCCGTAAGGCCACGCCACACGTGACCCATTGCCCTTTCTGGGTGTCGCTGGGAGTCGTGGCAAAACTAGTGTAAAATCAGGGGTAAGCGTGGCCGGTCTCTTGACAGCAGAGGCGGCGGCGGCTCACACTCCACCAGCGTGAGCGGGCCACCCGGGCCTCCTGGCAGGGACGTGGCCAGCACCAGCTCCCCCTTTCACCGTGGAGGGGAGGGGCCTGGAGGGCCCGCTTTGCCTGCTAGGAGCAGCGGGCGGGCGGGCTGCAGGTGGGCTCGAGACTCATTCCCTCCGAGCAGGACAGAGCCCGTCAGGGACCTCCCTGCATCTAATGGACGTTTGAAAATCGTTACAGCCCAGCTGGTGATTAAGGCCTGATTGAATATCAATAAACGTAAATTACACGTGCCCAGATGCTTATAGCTGTTCAATGGGCGAGGTTTTCAATACAAAGACCACGTTAATAATTCACTGCTGAGCGGTCCTCTCGGGAGACTTCCTAATCACTCCCGACCCAGCACCTGTGGCCAGCAGGCGGCAGCCCCCCAGGCCGGGGGGGGGGGGGGGGGGCCGGGGGGCAGAATCTGAATGATCCTCCCAATTACCCCAGCCCACCCGCAGCACCTGGGGCCTTAAAGGGCCATCCTCCCAGGGAGGCAGCGATTCCCACTCTGCCTGCGCCTGCAGTTAGGACATCCCTGACACACCGCGGCACACACAGTTCCTACTTTGTACACAGCCCGGACAACATGGAACCCGTCTTACTGTTTTATAACTCAGACTTAGAACTGAAGGGAAGAGTTACCCCACACTGGGTTTTTAGAAATAAAAAATATACCACCTTGGCCCTTCACGCGCTGCCAGTTACAGAGACACTAAAAAACCAGGGATGTCTGAGGCAATAGACGCTCCTTCCCAAGGATCTCTGTGTAAGAGGAGATGGTGATCTCAGAGTCCGAACACCGGGCAGCGGGAATGAGGGGCGAGGGCATAAGATGCCACAATTGGCTGAAACCGGTGTGGCTCAGTGGATAGAGCGTCGGCCTGGGGACTGAAAGGTGCCGGGTTCGATTCCGGTCAAGGGCATATATACAATGGTTGTGGGCACAGCCCCAGTGAGGGGTGTGCAAGAGGCAGCTGATCGATGATTCTCTCTCATCGATGTTTCTAACTCTCTATCCCTCTCTCTTGCTCTCTGTGAAAAATCAATAAAAGTTAAAAAAAAAAGGCACAATGGAGAGCCAAGGACCACAGGCCATAGTGAGCTCTGAGGAAGGAGGAACACGAGGTCCCTATAGCCTCCATGTACCTCCATACAGCCAAAACTGAAAAAAAAAGGAAATTTAACTCGCACCGCCCGGCTGTCCCGCGTCCGGATCGGCTCAGTCAGTGATCACACACAACGACACGGTGTTACACCCCCCCCCCAGGAGGCCAACACAGAAACCTCCCTGCAGGGAGCAAAGCCGGATCTCTAAGTAAGGAGGGAACCCGCGGAAGGAAGATGGATGAACACTGAGCGTGTGCCCGGCACGCACACGCTAAGGTAGCAGCTCTCCGGCTGCTCTGCCTGCGAGTCAGGAAGCTAACCACACTCACAGGGAAGCCGAATGGCTCCCTCCTGGGGACAGGCCGGCCTGACGGTGTGCAATGCTGGGACACAGGGCGAACAAGGCAGCATCCCACACCGACAGTCCGGCCCGGGGCAGGGCGGGGGGGCGGGGGGGTGGGGGGGGGGACGGGCAGGGAAGGGGGGACGGGTGCCCGGGAGCCAGCGCAGGGTGAGAGGAGGAAGGCCGCACGTACTCGGGCACCGGCTGCAGGTGGAAGGGGCACAGCAGGGGCGTGTTCTCGATCTGCGTGGACGGCCTCCCGGCGCCGCGGCCCGCGCCCGGCTCCCCCGGCTCGCAGGGCCCCCGGCAGGGCAGCCTCCGGGGCGGCGCTGGCGCTCTGAGCGGCGAGAGCTTGGCTGCTTTGGGCTGGTCCCCGCCCCCAGGGTTGGGCGCGTTCTGTATCGCACTGTCAGTCACACGAGGGACAAAAGCCGGTTAATGAGAGAAACTCAGCTCTCCACACCCCCCAGCGTGCACACGCCAGGCCACACACACCCCCCCCAGCGTGCACACACCCCCCAGCACGCGCACACACACACACACACACCCCAGCACGCACACACACAACAGGCCACACACACACCACCCAGCATGCACACACCCCCCAGCACGCACACACACCCCAGCACACACACACACACACACACACACACCCCAGCACGCACACACACAACAGGCCACACACACACCACCCAGCATGCACACACCCCCCAGCACGCACACACACACACACACACACACACCCCAGCACGCACACACACCCCAGCACGCACACACACACACACACACACACCCCAGCATGCACACACCCCCCAGCACGCACACACACCCCAGCACGCACACACCCCCCAGCACACACACACACAACAGGCCACACACACACACCCCAGCACGCACACGCCAAGCCACACACACACACACCCCAGCACGCACACACACCCCAGCACACACACACACACACACACACACACCCCAGCACGCACACGCCAGGCCACACACACACCCCCCAGCACGCACACACACACACACACCCCAGCACGCACACGCCAGGCCACACACACACACACACCCCAGCACGCACACACACCCCAGCACGCACACACACCCCAGCACGCACACACACCCCAGCACGCACACACCAGGCCACACACACACACACCCAACATGCACACGCCAGGCCACACACACACACACACCCCAGCACGCACACGCCAGGCCACACACACACACCCAACATGCACACGCCAGGCCACACACACACACACACACACCCCAGCACACACACGCCAGGCCACACACACACACACACACACACCCCAGCACGCACACGCCAGGCCACACACACACACACACACACACACACACACCCCAGCACGCACACACCAGGCCACACACACACACACACACACACCCCAGCACGCACACACCAGGCCACACACACACACACACACACACACACCAGCATGCACACACCAGGCCACACACACACACACACACACACCCAGCATGGATATCCCCCGCCCCCCGCCATGCCCGCCCGTGGGCATCACGGTACCATTTGCTGAAGTCGATCTGCAGAGAGTGGTCGACGGTGAGGTCCGTGGGGCAGGCAGGGTGGACTCTCTTGGGGTCCCCGCCCAGCGTCTTCACCGCCTCGCGCATCGCCGCCAGGTCCACCATGGCCGGGATGCCCCTGGAAGCAGAGGGCACACTGAGCTCTAGCTTCCTGCACAGGCCGCACGCTGTAGGACGCACTTACCCGTTTCTGTATTTAAAAAGGACCCGTTTGGCCGAAACCGGTGTGGCTCAGTGGATAGAGCATCAGCCTGCGGATCAAGAGGTCCCAGGTTCGATTCCGGTCAAGGGCATGTACATTGGTTGTGGGCACATCCCCAGTGGAGGGCGTGCAGGAGGCAGCTGATGGATGGATGATTCTCTCTCATCAATGTTTCTAGCTTTCTATCCCTCTCTCTTCCCCTCTGTAAAAAATCAATAAAATATATTAAAAAAAGAAAAAAAAGAAAAAGAAAAAAGATCTGTTTGGCCTAACCGGTGTGGCTCAGTGGATAGTGCATCAGCCTGCGGATGGAAGGGCCCCAGGTTCGATTCCGGCCAAGGGCGCACGCCTCAGTTGCAAGCTCGATCCCCAGTAGGGGGCGTGCAGGAGGCAGCCGATCAGTGATTCTCTCTCAACATTGATGTTTCTTTCTCTTTCTTCCTCTCCCTTCCTCTGTAAAATCAATAAAAACATATTTAAAAATAAAATAAAAAGGACCCCTTTTTACTCTGCATTCGTGCTTGACAAGGGCCTTGCTACCCAGAGCTGGACGCTCCCTGGCTGATGACTAACATGCGATGCTGAGACGGGGAGCGCTCAGAGGCGGATGCTCAGACACAGGAGAACTTCGGGGACGGCGGATGCATCCCTCCCCCTGCCTGCCATGTCACGTGACCCCGCCTTCTCCCGGGCCCGGGCCCTCCCAGCCCAGTGCCTTCCCGCTGGCCCTCAGTTACCCACTGGACACACTCCCGCCGCCAGGCAACCAGCACTGAGCAAAGGCCTGGGGCCGAGGGCATGCGCTCCGCCAGCTAACCCTGCCCTCCGCTGACATCGACCCAGGGCACCTCTCCTAGCGACTCCTCCCTGACCCCAGGGCAGCGAGGCCCTTCGGAGGGCGTGGGCTCTGGCTCCCGGGAGGGGTCAGCCTCGCTCTGCCCCGAGCCCACGGGCAGGCACCGTGGCGGGAAAGGCCAGGAGGGAGGGGGGCAGCCGTCAGTGTGCGGAGAAGTCTGAAAGCCTGAGCTGGTGAGACGACAGGGACGCAGCTGAACAGAAGTGGTTTTGAAATAGAGAACGTGAGAAACACACACCTAAATTTTAAAGAATTGCTTCAGTTTAGAAAGGGCAATTTTTTAAGTCTTTTTCAAATTTTATCTTTTTAAATCTTTTATTGATTTCAGAGAGGAAGGGAGAGGGAGAGAGAGATGGAAACATCAATGAGAGAAAATCACTGATCGGCTGCCTCCCGCACACCCCCCACTGGGGGGGGGGAGGGGTGTGAGAATGGAGCCCACAACCCGGGCACGTGCCCTTAGCCGGAATCGAACCTGGGACCATTTGGTCCACAGGCCGACACCCTATCCACTGGGCCAAACCAGCTAGGGCAAGACTATTAAAAAAAAAAAAAATATATATATATATATATGTATATATATATATATTTCTTTATTGATTTCAGAGAGGAAAGGAGAGGGGGAGGAAGAGAGAGAAACATCCATGAAAAGAGAGAATCGTGGATCGGCTGCCTCCTGCACGCCCCCAACTGGGGATCGGGCCTGCCACCTGGGCACGTGCCCTTGACCAAAACCGAACCCAAGGCTCTTCAGTCCGCAGGCCGACGCTCTACCCACTGAGCCACACCGGCCAGGGCTAGAAAGGGCCATTTTAAAAAGTGTATACACTACTACTCAAAGCCAGAGCCAGGGCCTTTCACGGGTTACACGCCCGGGACAGCAGCCACTCACGTGAAGTCCTGGAGGAGGACGCGGGCGGGGAAGAAGGGCACCTCCACATGGCCCCGCGTGGCCCGCCAGTCCAGGATGTTCAGCACGTCCTCCTTCTTCAGCAGGAAGCCGTCGCAGTTCCTCACGGCCGCTTCCAGCAGGACCCGCATGGAGTACGGCAGCGCGTCTGGTTCGAGAGACAACGTAAAGGACAGTCACACGAGGTATTGTAAGGACTCGGATAGCAGGAGTTAAAGGTGCCGGGGCACTGCCCGCCCGGTGTGGCTCAGTGGCTGAGGGGCTTCCCGTGCACCAAGAGGTCACAGTTCAATCCCCGGGCAGGGCACAGGCCTGGGCTGCGGCTGGGTCACCAGTAGGGGGCGTGCAGGAGGCAGCCCGTTGATACCGCCCGTTGATATTTCTCATTGATGTTTCCATCTCCCTCTCCCCTCTCCTAAAATCAATAAAAACTTTCTTTTTTTTAAAAAAAAGACACAGATGCACCAAACCAGAGAGGGTCGGACCTACATCACCACCATTTGTCCACCATCCAGAACTGAAATATCACAGCTGACAGGGACACATAAGGAACTGTTTGACATTGAAATTGGGTCTCAAAAGAACTATTGGCCCAGAAAGGAACTCACTACAGACTGATTCATTTGCCTTTCAGCATAACCATTATTGCCTGTCTCATTTTTGATTCTTATATTTCCATAGGACACGATCTCACTCATCCAGGGGAAATGGTGAAGAACATAGATGGGTGGACAAGAACAGACCCAGAGACAAGGAGCCATGGGTCAGACTGTCGGACCTCAGAGGGAGGGTGGGGATAAAAGGGAGAGATCAAGCAAAGGACTAGTGGGTACACATAGGAGCCTAACCTGTGGTCGAGGACAATGGGGGGGGCATGAGTGGGGAGGGTGGAGGATTGGAATGGAATATAACATTGATACCTTAATCAATAAAGAAATTAAAAATAAAAAAAGAACATAGTTTCTCAATTTACAAGTATTTCATTCTAGTAAACACAGAACAAAGCACATCCTGTGAGCGCCAGGACTTGTCCCTCGGAGGCCCCACGTGTAAGCAGGCCCCGAAAAAGCAGAGACAGGACTTCACACACGCGTGCTGACGTGGGCACGTGAGACTGGTTCACGCACACGAACGTCCGGGGAAGACAGAGAGAAGCTGAAAACCACAGGAAATGGGAATTCAGTACAACAACAAAGACAGTCCTTTAAGACAAATGTGGATTCCACTGTGTAAAAGTCTGTAATGGGTTTACAACATTTCCATCAAAAATGGCTCAAGTTTCAAAATGAATCAGGGTCGTAGCTGAGTGAATTCACTTCCTGAAAAGCATCTTTCGATCTCGATGACTGGGGTTCATCAGGTTCCACATTAACGTTTTCACCCATGAGGCTGCCCCGGGGGCGGGCGGCTGGGGGATGTGATGGGGGGGGGGGGACATGACGACACAGCTGTCTGAGGGCAGGGAGACCCGATGAGGCGTGGCCGCCAGGACAGACCCATAGGAAAGCGGCGCTCACAGCACACACCACCTTTTCGGCGAGAAAGGGAGTCTACCAAGCACACGTTCGGTAAACGTGTTCCTGTCTGATATCAGAGGGACAGGGAGGGACAGGCTGGAAATCTCGGCATCTATTCCGCGCTGTCTGGCTGCACCTCCTCCCCAGCAGGAAGGACACACACGGCAGTGACACGGATGCTGTAATTCTGACACTGTCACCTACACCGGGTGGGGCACGGGTAGGTTCACGGTCGTGAGAGGCGAAGGACAGCTGACGCATGTATGTTATGTGTCCGTCACCGCCATTCCCCACGGGAACTGCTGCCCCGCGTGTAGGAGGAGAAAGCGGTCCGCGGCCAGGCCTGGGACCAGACTGCCAGTGTGAGGAGGGCCCATGGGCACAGAACACGGACACTCCGGTGGAATCCTGGCTACAAGCTTACAATTTATCTCTTTCTCAAAAGCACGTGCTTCCTCGCTGTTCGGCGAAAACACCTGCGTGCGACAAGGACAGTCCACTCGGCATCACCCTGACGCCCAGCACTGCTCCGACAGCTCCCTCCGGGGGCCGCGCCCTGAACGAGCCCGGCCCCCCTTGCCTCAGAGCCAGCGGGGCATGGGCGACCGATGTGGGCGTCAGGATGAACAATGACGGCCACCCCCCGAACCCCGGCATCGACCCTGGAAGCGGCCGGAGCACCCAGCCCCTGAAGCTGGCAGCGGGAGCGACCCTTCATCCCGTCTTCTGAGTCCAGCCATGCACAGCGAAGAGCAAGTTCCCGTCGAGGAGGCCACAGCTACCGAAGCAAAAGGATAAGAGATCTCACAAGGGCGGGGGGCGGGGGAGGGGGGACGAGACCCCAGGGAAGGGGGGGGGGGCTGGAACCAGCAGGTGACCCATGACGGGCCTCCAAAGGAGGGGCCAGGCTGCTGACACCCACCCACAGGGCGTCCTGAAAGTGGGGCCCCGTGGACACCCCATGCCTCTGATGGAGCAGGAAGCACACCCACCCACTATGCAGCGTTCCTGCAACAAGCAGGCCTGAACGGATCACACACCAGCTCTACCGGCCGCCGGAAGCACAGGGACAGGGCGGCGCCCGCCGGCCCACCCCCCGCCGCCAGCACCCAGGCCACACAGCTCCTGTCTCCGCCAGCCCCACGCACGGCACCTTCCCCTCTCCCAAGGACGGTGCCCTCACCCGCAGGGTCACGGGCCAGGACCCCGTGGACGGAGCACCCAACCTTGGAAGGACTGTGTGTTCCGATCCGTATGCCCCTGGCGAAGGCTGACTTATAAGCTGGGCAATCTCAGAGGGGATTCGTTCTAACCAGCTCAGCAGCCTGGGCGTGCAGCGGCTTTCTGAAGTCCAGAATGTTCTCTTTTCCCGTAAAGGAAGCACCTTGAGGCTTCTCCGGCATGTCTGCATCGCCAGCATCCCCCTCCCCCCCAGCTTTGGGACTGGGACAGGTGACGGCGACACCAGCACCGGGACACTCCGCCGATGGCCGGGATGGCCGCGCAGCGGCGAGCAGACACCCCGAGTCCACGTTCCAGGGGAATGGAGCGGGTGGGCGAACCCCACCACTGCGCCCAGCGCACAGCCTGAACCTCGGGACTGGGGGGGACCCGGGGGGGACACGGGGACTGCTGTCCTGTCAGTCAGCGATGGCTGACGTTAAGCTTGCCTGCTGGAGCCTGTGACCAGCCGCGCCTGCTAAGGAAGGCCCTGTCCTTGCACTCCCACCCGTGCGCCCATCACTAACCACTGCGCTTCCTCAGAACAGGATGCTGCCTGAGCCACGGGCACGTCCCACCTGGAGCACCCACCAGTGCTGGTCGCCTGGGCGGACCGGGGCTGGGAGAGAACTGGCTGGATTACCCCCCACTGCACCCCTCCCAGGAATGTCTGGGATCCTGAGAATCCGGAAAGCGGATCCTGTAATGACAGATAACAGACAAGCCGGAGACGGGAAGCTGGAGCACGAGGAGGGCGGCATCACACGTCAGCGGAGGGCGATCCCGCAGGTGCCGGGCCTCGAGGCTGTGCCGCCACCGCCCGGGGAGGGGGGGGGGGGGTAAGGAGGTGGGGGTTGGAGCAGGTCCAGCAGCCCCCAGGGTGCAGACCGGGCACATCCAGACCAAAGGCTGCTGCTGAGGTTGGCAGCCGCGCTGCTCAGGACAGAGGCACAGCCGCCGGGCTGATGGCCGGTTTCCTTGCTCTGGGCTGCGTTTTGACATTTACTCGCGGAATTTAACCAGGAAGCTCTCCCGAGGCCGTTCCACACGGCCGCCTGCCCCCACCTGCAGCTCCCCAGGGCGGCCCGGTGTGCGATGCCGTCCCCGTGGGCACGGCCTCTGCCCGGACAGGAGGCTCCGCCAGGCTCCTTCACGGAGACGGGGATGGCACGCAGGGGCCCCCGGCCCGGCCCCAGAGCCGGCCTCGCAGGAGGAGCGCAGCCCCTGAGCAATGAGCACAGCAGCTGGTACCGCCCCGCCTGGAGCGTGGTCCTGAGGGGCAGCTGGACTACAAGTAGAAGGCAGGCTCTGACCGGTGTGGCTCAGTGGATAGAGCGTCGGCCTGCGGGCACATCCCCAGTGGGGGGCATGCAGGAGGCAGCTGATGGATGTGTCTCTCTCATCGATGTTTCTAGCTCTCTATCCCTCTCTCTTCCTCTCTGTAAAAAAAATCAATAAGATATTTTTTAAAAATAAAAGTAGAAGGGCAGAGGTCACAGCCGCGGGGCTGATGACCAGTGTCCTTGCTCTGGGCTGCGTTTTGACCTTTACCGGTGGAATCTGACAGACAGGGGCTGGTAGGCCGACACCGGGTCAACTAAATGAGACAGAGGCGCAGCAGATGGGAGGACGGAAGCGCTCGCTCCAGAGCAGCGACAGGCAAACCTCAGAAGCTGCTCAAGGCCAGGGGCCTGCAGAGGAGGTACTGGAGGAGCCCTGGCCGGTGGCCCAGTGGTTAGAGCCAAGTCACGCAACCAGGGGTCTCGAGTTCCATTCCCGGTCAAGGTTTCCTTCCGGGCTTGTAGGTTCGATCCCAACCCAAGTTGGGGCATGTTAGGGGGGCAACCAATCAATCGATGGGTTTTCTCACATCAGTGTCTCTCTCTCTCTTCCCCTCCCTTCTTCTATCTCCAACAAACACCATCAATGGATTTCCAGCTCAGAACCCGCCCTTTTCCATCTGTTGCCCAGAGAGCGCCGAAGAACCAGAAGAGCAGGGTCCCGCTCAGGGTCCTCCTTTCACTCGCGGGCAGACAGGAAGCAAGAAGAGCCTCCATCGCCGGTGAAGTGGTGAAGGTGCAGACAGCGGCCTGCGCTCCCGGGGCCGCCCCCCTGCTCCATGGGGCGCGTCCTCCGGTCCACGCCGCCCCGGCAGGCCCGGAGGCAGCCCGAGCCCTGGGAGCCACGGCCAACGCCCGCAAGGAAGCACACGGGAGCGGGGTCCCTCCCGCAGGGGCTGCCATCAGCGCACAGAGCGGCCTGAGCGGCCACGGGGCTGGGCGGCCACGGGGCTGAGCGGCCACGGGGCTGAGCGACCACGGGGCTGAGAGACCACGGGGCTGAGATACCACGGGGCTGAGCGGCCACGGGGCTGAGATACCACGGGGCTGAGCGGCCACGGGGCTGAGAGACCACGGGGCTGAGATACCACGGGGCTGAGATGCCACGGGGCTGAGAGGCCACGGGGCTGAGATGCCACGGGGCCGAGATGCCACGGGGCTGAGAGACCACGGGGCTGAGATGCCACGGGGCTGAGATGCCACGGGGCTGAGATGCCACGGGGCTGAGATACCACGGGGCTGAGAGACCACGGGGCTGAGAGACCACGGGGCTGAGAGACCACGGGGCTGAGAGACCACGGGGCTGAGCGGCCACAGGGCTGGGCGGCCACGGGGCTGGGCAGCCACGGGGCTGAGATACCACAGGGCTGAGCGGCCACAGGGCTGGGCGGCCACGGGGCTGGGCGGCCACGGGGCTGAGATACCACAGGGCTGAGCGGCCACAGGGCTGAGCGGCCACAGGGCTGAGCGGCCACAGGGCTGAGTGGCCACAGGGCTGAGTGGCCACAGGGCTGAGCCAGCGGCCACAGGGCTGAGCAGCCACAGGGCTGAGTGGCCACAGGGCTGAGCGGCCACAGGGCTGAGATACCACAGGGCTGGGCGGCCACAGGGCTGAGTGGCCACGGGGCTGAGAGACCACAGGGCTGGGCGGCCACAAGTCTGAGCGGCTACAGGGCTGAGCTGCCGCAGGGCCATGTGCAAACTCACAGGCAGAGGCTTGTCTGCGGGGGAGCAGGGGGAGCAGGGGGAGCAGAGGGGTGGGGACCTGAAACCCGAGAGAAAAGAGCTTCCTCAATCCATGTCTCCCTGGCCAGGGAGCTGTGCCCACTATGCACCTCCTCCCTTGGCCCAGCGGGCGTCCGCCTTCACCACCAAAGGCCTAACCTGGAGGGGAAATGGCCAGCAGACGCAGTGGGAGGGTGGCGGGTGCGTGGCGGTGCGCGGAGCATCGGCGGGGCAGGCCGTCCTGGCCAAGGGGGGGCTGTGTGCCAACACCCCGGCAATGGCCTCTCCGGGCCCACGGGGGACACGGCCATGTCCCAGCCCAGCCACAGCAGGTGGCACGTGGGGGGACAAGTCCTGGGGTTCTTCCTGAAGGGGCGGTGGCTACGCTGGGGCTCCCCACAAGGAGCCAGGGCTGCGGAGCGCAGACTGGAGAGAGCGTCAGAGACCGGGGCCAGGAGCCAAGAGCCTGTGCCGAGCTGAGCAGACCCCGGCTGAGAAGCGTGGTTCCCAGAGGCGGGCCGCTGTCCTCCTGTCCTGGGGCGTCAGCAAACGGCACTTCTGCCTTGAGCGCTGAGCTAAGTGAGTTTTTGTTCCTTATATGCAAGAGTCAAGACTGGAACAGAGGATGTGCAGTGAAAGTACTAAAAGAAAAGCATTTGTGGAGGGTGGAGGGAACACCACACTTTCAATCCAACCATCTTATCCTATATAATAAGAGAAAAATGTAAACCGACCGTACCTCTGCCTCGCTCACCAGCCAATCAGGAGTGAGCATGCAAATTAACCTAACAAAGACGGCGGATTAATTTGCATACACAGGGGCCAGATAGAGTGGAGAGGCTCAGGGAACTTGCTCCCCAAGGTCCAGATGGAGAGCAGAGAGGGAGAGCTGGAGGCTTGGAGGACTTGGCAGAGCAAGAGGCCTTGGGACAGAGACAGGGCAGGAAGGGAAAACCAAGAATGCAGGGCACACCAGGAATGCTGGGAATTGTAGTTCTGGTGGCAAGTGGATCTCCTAGACTCTAAAGCAAAGTGAGGCTGGAGCAAGTGCCTGTTGCGGTGGGGGATGGAGGGAAAACGAAGGTGAGAGACATAAGTAAAGTCAGAGTGCCTAGGAAAAATTAAAGGGAAGGTATCCTAAAACTTCCAGGAAATCTCCACCAATGAAGCAAAGAAAGGAAAAAGCCTCTATCACTCTGTGAGCACCAAACCGGGTTGGGGTCTCGGACAATTCGCCCTATGATTGCAAAGACAGACACAAACTCCCGATTGGCCAGGGCTCCCAGATTGGAGAGGGAGGGTGCAGGCCGGGCTGAGGAACTCACCCCCCAGCTCCCCGGGCACCGGGCCCCTAGTTCTACATAAGCTTTTTTTCTTTTCTTTTTTTTTAAAATAAATATATTTAATTGATTTTTTTACAGAGAGGGAGAGAGCGAGCGATAGAGTTAGAAACATCGACCAGCTGCCTCCTGCACACCCCCCACTGGTGATGTGCCCACAACCAGGGTACATGCCCCCGACCGGATTCGAACCAGGGACCTTTCAGTCCACAGGCCGATGCTCTATCCACTGGGCCATACCGGTTTATATAATAAGCTTGCATCAAAACTCACACATCACACATGCACAGCAGCTTTCCTTATAAACAGGAAGTTGGCAAGGACTTCCAGTTTGGGAAAGCCAGGTCCCGCCTCTCTGCGGTTAAAGAAACAGGCAGAAAAGGAAAAACGGAGGGTGAGCGAGACCACGGGAACGAGGAGGGGGCGCTGAAGGTCATGGTCACGGTCACCACGCAGGCCAGACTCCTGTCCCCCGTGCCCCCACCAGGCTGACTGCCCGGCGACCCGTCTGACCTCAATCCAAGACCCGCTCCTCCGGGCTCTGACAAAGAGAGAGGCATATCTTCAAGTTCAAAGATCTCTGACAAGGACCTTCCAGGACGCCGGGCTCTTCCCATCACGTATGAGATAACACTGCTGGTGGCAATCTAGAACACGCAAGTCCCCCCATATCCACAGATAAAGCCTGAGCCCGTGCGCCCCATGGTGCGAGCACGGAAGGGTCACGGGTTGGAGTCCTGGTCAGGGGCACATACCTGGGCTGCAGGTTTGCCCAATCAATCTGTCTCTCTCACATCGATGCTTCCCTCTCATACAAAAGCCACCTTCTTGATAAAATAACGCCAAGAAGAAGAAAAAGTCAAGGTAAAGATAAGCTCTCTCCGAAACTGACGTCAATATATTTGACATTCATCTTTTCAAGTAATTTTTGACTAAAAAGTGTGACGATAGCCAGGACCCGTGTGGCTCAGTGGATAGAGCGTCGGCCTGCGGACTGAAGGGTCCCGGGTTCGATTCCGGTCAAGGGCATGCACCTTGGTTGCGGGCACATCCCTAGTAAAGGGTGTGCAAGAGGCAGCTGATCGATGATTCTCTCTCATCGATGTTTCTAGCTCTCTATCCTTCTCTCTTCCTCTCTGTGAACCATCAATAAAATATATTTAAAAAAAAAAAAAGAAACGTGATGATAATAATCCCTCTTCCCAACAGGTCTTCCCTTTATTCACTGGCCTGGGTGAGAAAGCCATTCCACTGTCACGAAAGCCAAGACTTCCATCCAGTACCCTGGGGGTCAGCCAGGTTTGCGCTTCTGAAACCTCAGAGAAGGACTGGGCCCCGATCACGTGCCGGCAAAGGTCTGGCAAAGTGCTGGTGCCGGGCCGGCACGCCATAGCCAGTCCCGGAGCAAAACTCAGGTCCGCGAGCCCTGCCGATTCCCATTCAAAGGATGGGCGACAAAGAATCATGGGCATTATTCACTAGAAGAATTAATATATACGATGAATAGCTGTAGAATGTCACCAGCGAGGCTTTTTAAAATTGTATTAGTAGTTTACACGGGTTAAAAAAAAAAAATCATTGGTTAACGTAGGTTTTAAATGAGAAGTTAAAGCATGGGCTTACCTCTTTCTCAGACAAAAGTGGTCTCAAAAGTTTTTCTGTTTTTTTAATATATTTTACTGATTTTTTACAGAGAGGAAGAGAGAGGGACAGAGAGTTAGAAACATCGATGAGAGAGAATCACCGACAAGCTGCCTCTTGCACACCCCCTTCCGGGGATGTGCCCGCAGCCAAGGTACACGTCCTTGACCGGAATCGAACCCCGGACCTTTCAGTCCGCAGGCCGATGCTCTATCCACTGAGCCAAACCGTTTTCGGCAAAAGTGGTTCCAAAAGTTTTAAAAACGTTAGAGCCGTGTGTAGTTAGTTGTACCTTTTACAACACGGTGGGAATAGATTTCCATTTTTTAAAAAAAGTATTTTTATTGATTTTCAGAGAGATAGAAACATCAATCATTGAGCGGCTGCCTCCTGCATGCTCCCACAACCCAGGCATGTGCCCTTTACTGGAATTGAACCTGGGACTCTTCAGTCCCAGAGGCTGACGCTCTATCCACTGAGCCACACCAGCTAGGGCTACATTTTTTTTTTTTTTTCCAGCTCAGGTTGACAAACACATTTTTAAAATTTGCTTTAAAATATTTTTATTGATTTCAGAGAGGAAAGGAGAGGGTTAGAGAGATAGAAACATCAATGATGAGAGAATCGTTGGTTGGCTGCCTCCCACATGCCCCATACTGGGGACCAAGCCCACCCAGGCATGTGCCCTTAGCTGAACCTGGGACCCTTCAGTCCGCAGGCCGATGCTCTATCCACTGAGCCACACCGGCGAGAGCGACAGACGCATTTTTATTAGAAAGGAAAGGAGCCCCAGAAAATTGAAGCAACATTACCATACTTGGTGCCTCCAAGTTTGGGTACATTGAAGAACTTCTTGTGTGAACTGTCATTTAATGTTTCAATAAGGTACTCAAAGGTGTTTCCTGAAAAAAAAAAATAAATAAAATACATGTTAACTGGACACAATTACAAAGTACCTTACTCAGAGGCAAAACGCCTGGAAATCAACTTGACCCAACAGAATCTTCTGCAATGATAACAGAGCTGTATTTAGTTCCTGTGCAATGAGCCACAGGTGGCTACTGAGCACCTGAAATGTGGCTACCAGCCACTGGTGAACTCAAACTTTTTCTTTTAATTCATCTATGCTAATAAAAAGGTAATATGCTAATTACACCGGGAGACCTTCCAGATGTCCTTCTGGACAAAGCCAGGACAGAGGCAGAGGCGATCAGGCCAGAAGGGGAGGGCACCAGTTGGGGGCAAACAGGCCCGCAGGCAGAGTGGTTAGGGGCAATCAGCTGGGCAGGCAGGCAGGTGAGCAGTTAAGAGCCGGCCTCGCAGATTGCAAGAGGGATGTCCGACTGCCATTTTAGGCCTGATCCCTGTGGGGCCCAGATTGGAGAGGGTACAGGCTGAACTGAGGGACATACCCCAACTCCCCCCCCAACCCCCCCTCCCCTGCACGAATTTCATGCACCAGGCCGCTAGTTTAAGAATAAAAAGTCACATGCAGCTATTGTCCTCTGTATTGGACAGTCCATCTCTCGACCCTGATTCTTCTTTTAAAAATATACATTTTATTGATTTTTTACACAGAGGAAGAGAGGGACAGAGTCAGAAACATCGATGAAAGAGAAGCATCCATCAGGGGATGTGCCCGCAACCAAGGTACATGCCCTTGACTGGACTCAAACCTGGCTGATGCTCTATCCACTGAGCAAAACCGGTTTCGGCTCTCGACCCTGATTCTTATCAAGTAAAAACTGGTAACAGAATTAAGTGCTGAAATATGATATCAAAGAACACGCCTGGAAAGGGACAAGGAGAGTGACTTCAATGATGTGGAGTTATGTTTGGGGAAGACGGGTCCTGAATATTTCATAAGTACAGGCAGCAACTTGAGAACGCCACAATTATGATACACGGATTGACTTTTCTTTAAAAAAAAAAAAAGGGGGGGGGGTGGGAGGCCCTAGCCGGTGTGGTTCAGTGGATAGAGCCTCCGCCTGCAGATTGAACTGACAGGTTGGATTCCAGTCAAGGGCACATACCTGGATGGCAGACTCGATCCCAAGTGAGAGGCGTGCAGGAGGCAGCCCACCCATGATTCTCTCTCATTGATGTTTCTCTCTCTCCCTCTTCCTACCTCTCGGAAATCAATAAAAGCATATTAAAAGAAAAAAAAAAGAATCCAAGGACAAGATTATGACAATGCATTCAACAACATGGACAAAAACGAAATCAAACCCAACCCAACCCAACAAGAAAGACCCCAACAGGCCTGGAGAGTAAAGGTAAAAGTGTTTACAAAACCTCCCGTTAAAGGGGCCGATTCTCCTTAAAAAGCGGACGCGTTCTTCCGAGTTTTGCACGAACTGAGACTGAACCACGAAGGCTGGGGCCTCAGGGCCCCCCCCCCGCCCCGCACATCCTCGGGGAGGAGGGGAGGGAGGCGGTCTTGAAAGAAGGCACAATGGACTCCCAGCCCCCATCCTCGGCCTGGCCGGGCCCTCGGTCGGAGGAGGAGACCAGCCCGGGGCCCGCTGATAGCGCCGTCCGAACCTCACGGACCCGACGGAGCGGGGACCGCGAGGTGCAGGCCCAACGCTGCAGACCGCGAGGTGCAGGCCCGGGGGCCTGGCCCCCACGACGCCCGGCCTGGACCGCCTGCCTCCCACTCCGCTTCCACGGAGACCCTGCCCCGGGGCCTGCTGTGCGGCCAGCGGGGCCCCGAGCGGGGCTGGGAGCCGGCGGGACCCGGGCGCGAGCGGCCCGGGGCGGAATGGGCCCCGCAGAGAGGCCTCGGGGAGCGACCCGAGCCCGAGGCCCGAGGCCCGCACGCCGGCCCCGCGACTCCAGGCGCCAACACACAGGGACCCGGCGCCGGACCGGACCGGACCGCGCGCCCGCCCGCCCGCAGCTGCACGGCCCGGCCCGGCGGCGGCGAACGGCACTGACCTGCACTTGGGGCGTCCATCGCCGGAGACCATATTAGCCCGCGGGGCCGGGCCACGGGGAAGGAGGGGAGGCCGGGAGGGGAAGGGGAGCAGGCGGCCGAGCGGCCAGGAGGAAGGAAGGGCGCAGTCTCGTCCAAACACCGCGAGAGCAGCGGCCCCGGCCGGCCCGAATCCGCGCTCGCGAGATCTGCGGCGCAGTTCTCGCGATATGTCTCCGGATGGAGGAAACAAAGGAAGAGGCGGGGCGGGGCGAGAGGGAGGCGGGGCGAGAGGGAGGCGTGTCCTCGCGCGACCTGCAGCCGGGAGGCTCGGCCGCGGGCGTCGCCTGCGTGGCCGGTTTCGCGACCCGTTAGGTAGCGCGGCCCCGCGTGGCCCGTTAGGGCCGCGAGCTCCGCTGGGTGCGCGGGGACGGGACGGGGCGGAAGTCCGCGTCCTCTCCCGGGGCTGGGTCCAGGCCCGGGTTCGCCTGTGCGGCGGGGCGTCCACCTGCGCGCCCAGCGGGGCGCTCGGCTCGCCGGCCGGAGCGCGCACCGTGCGCCGCTGCAGCCGGTGCGTCTCCGCCGCCTGCTCCCTCCCTCCTCCCGGCGGCGGCGGCGGCGGTCCCCGGGCTCCGGCTCCGCCCCTCCGCGGGCTCCCAGCTCCTCCCTCCGCCTTATCTCCCGCTGACAGCTGCCCCTGCGGTGCCCGTGGGGCCGCGGCCACCCTCCCCTCCCCGCACACACCCGCCTCCCTCCACCCGCGTCCTTCCTCTCGCTCTGTCCCTTGTTTATTTATTTAAAAAATATTTTTAAAATACATTTTTAATATATTTTAAAAATATATTTTATTGATTTTTCACAGAAGAAGAGAGGGATAGAGAGTTAGAAACATCGATTAGAGAGAAACACCTATCAGCTGCCTCCTGCACCCCCCCCCCCCCCCGCCCCTGCATTGGGAATGTGCCCACAACCAATGTGCATGCCCTTGACCGGAATCGAACCCCGGACCCTTCAGTCCACAGGCCGACGCTCTATCCACTGAGCCACCCCAGTTTCGGCAATATACATTTTTATTGATTTCAGAGAGGAAGGGAGAGGGAGAGCGAAATAGAAACATCAGTGGTGAGAGAGAATCATGGATCAGCCGCCTCCTGCACGCCCCCTTCAGGGAATGGAGCCCACAAAGGCAGGTGCCCTAACCCGGGAATTGAACCCGTGACCTCTTGGTTCCTGGGTGGACGCTCAACCGCTGAGCTACACCTGGCTGGGCTTTTAAATATTTCTTTCTGATTTCAGAGAGGAAGAGAGAAGGAAAGAGAGAGCGCGGTGGAGCATCCACCTAGGAACCAGGAGGTCAGGGTTCGATTCCCCGTCAGGGCACATGGCCTTGTGGTGGGCTCAATTCCCCCGTAGGAGGTGTGCAGGAGGCAGCTGATGCAAGATGCTCGCTCATCATGGATGCTTCTCTCTCTCTCTCTCCCTTCCTCTCTGAAATCAATAAATATACATTTAAAAATAATAGCTGAAACTGGTGTGGCTCAGTGGATAGAGCATCGGCCTATGGACTGAAAGGTCCCAGGTTCGATTCCCGTCAAGGGCATGTACCTTGGTTGCGGGCACATCCCCAGTGGGGGGTGTGCAAGAGGCAGCTGGTCGATGTTTCTCTTTCATTGATGTTTCTAACTCTCTGACCCTCTCCCTTCCTCTGTAAAAAAGCAATGTAATATTTTTATAAATAAATAAATAAATAATAATAATAACCACCACCGCTATCCATCCGCAGCTCCCGGGCTCCCGGGCTCTAGAGGGGCTGAGCAACACCAATGAATGGGAAACTGTTAAGTACAGTTTGCTGGATCGGTCACCAGGGGGCGTTTAGCGACTACAGGGATCCTTGGCCAGAACTGGCTTGTATTTGCAGACTTTTTTCTCCTCTCATCCCAAGTGCCCCAGGCACCTTGACCCCCCCCCCCACACACACTCCATTCTCCACCCCCAGGAGCTGGGAGCAGACAGGTGGCCACTCACCCTGATCCCACTTTTATTTAAAATATATTTTTATTCCCCTAACCAGTTTGGCTCAATGGATGGAGGGACTGAAGGGTCCCAGGTTCGATTCCGGTCAAGGGCATGTACCTTAGTTGCGGGCACATCCCCAGTAAGGGGTGTGCAGGAGGCAGCTGGTCGATGTCTCTCTCTCATTGATGTCTCTAGCTCTCTCTCTCTCTCTCTCTCTCTCTCTCCCTGCCTCTCTGTAAAAATCAATAAAATATGTTTAAAATAAGTCTTTTTGGGAAAAGAGCACATTACTGCTGATAGCACTAGTGAGACCCGGTCTGAATTCCCCCTCCTCTCCGCTAAGGTGTGTGGTCGGGGAAGGAGGCTGCACAGCCAGACCTGGAGGTGTGAGCTAACCCAAGCCGCACTGAGAGGTAGTTGTGGCGGCAGGGGCAGGAAGCGGGGGACCCCAGGGGCTGAGGCGGGATCAAGTCCACCTGGACGGGGTGGGGAGGGAGTGGGGAGGGAGGGAGGCCTGGCTGTCAGACAAGTTGAAGGAAGATCCCGGTCGCTCTGAATTTTGCTCCTACAAGCTGTGGGGGTGGGATGGGGGTGTTGGGGTCCCCCCACAAAAGGCCGGGCGAGCTGTGAAGGGGACCCAGACAGAAAGAGCAGTCATAGTGGATAAAGTGGAGGAAGTAAGCCTTCGCTGGCCTGGCTCAGTGGATAGAGTGTCGGCCTGCGGACTGAAGGGTCCCGGGTTCGATTCCGGCCAGGGGCACATGGTTGAGTTGTGAGCTCGATCCCCATGGGTGTGTGTGTGTGTGTGTGTGTGTGTGTGCAGGAGGCAGCCGATCCATGACGCTGTCTCATCACAGATGTTTCTATCTCTCTCTCTCTCCCTTCCTCTCTGACATCAATAATATATATTTAAAAATGGGAAGGAGGCCAAAACTGGTTTAGCTCAGTGGATAGAGCGTCGGCCTGCGGACTGAAGGGTCCCGGGTTCGATTCCGGTCAAGGGCACGTACCTGGGTTGTGGGCACATCCCCAGTAGGAGGCGTGCAGGAGGCAGCCACCCCATGATGCTCTCTCATTATGGATATTTCCATCTCTTTCAATAAAAATCTATTATATATATATATATATACACAAATCATTAAAAATCTATTTAAAATAATAATGCCAAAACTGGTTTGGCTCAGTGGTAGAGCGTCGGTCTGCGGATTGAAAGGTCCCAGGTTCGATTCTGGTCAAGGGCATGTACCTTGGTTGCGGGCACAAGTGGCAGCTGGTTGATGTTTCTCTTTAATCGACGTTTCTAGCTTTCTATCCCTCTCTCCTTCTCTCTGTAAAAAAAATCAATAAAATATATTTTAAAATAAATAATTAAATAAATAAATAATTTTAAAAAAAGTCCCGATGTCTGGAAAGAATGCACCACAAGCTAGGGAACGGCGGGAGAGCGGGAAGGGAATAGACGGTTTTCGGCGGCTGGGTGGCTATGTAGCCAGGATAGGAGTTTCATATTATTTTTGTGTTCATTGTATCATGTTAAACTTTAATCATCACAAATAACTGTGGAGAACTGATTATCGAGAGCTGCTTATCCAAGTTCGCACGGTTGATCAGTGGTTGGAATTCACTCAAATGAGAAATATGCCAAAGAATAAAATAATACTATACATAAAATTTTAAATTATATTTGTAAATTGTACTTATGTTGAAATTAAATATATATATATATTACAATACTATTTTTGCATTCTATGGAAATTTTTGTGGCTCCATATAGACCAGATTTTTCATCAAGAACCCCACCCCCCACCCCCACTCCCGTCAATGGTGTCCCACTTTACCAATGTTAAAATCTGGTCTCCCGCCGAAACCGGTGTGGCTCAGTGGATAGAGCGTCAGCCTGCGGACTGAAGGGTCCCAGGTTCAATTCCGGTCAAGGTCATGGACCTTGGTTGCAGGCACATCTCCAGTAGGGGGCGTGCAAGAGGCAGCTGATGGATGACTCATCGGTGTTTCTAGCTCTCTATCCCTCTCTCTTCTCTCTGTAAAAAATCCAATTAAAAAAAAAAAGTATAAAAAAAAAAATCTGGTCACCTTAGACTCAGATGAACTCTCCCATCTCAGGGCCCCTGTGCAAAGAGGGGGTGCTGGCTCCGTGCCCTGAGCGGGAGCCGGGGCAGGACACAGCCCCCGGGGTCTGGACCCCAGTCCCCCCTGCTCATCAGAGGCAGCGAGCAGCACGGAGGGCACCCAGGCCTGAGCCCGGGGAGGTGGGGAAGGAGGGGGAGGAGGAGGAGGATGGGGGGAGCTGGGGAGAAGAGGGGGGTGGGGAGGGGAAAGGCCCACATTTCCAGCACCTCCCAGCACATGCCAGGCGGCCAGGCCCTGAGCGGGGACTACCCCCCCCCCCTCTGGCCCCGGGAACACATAGCTGAGGCAGGTGGAAGTACTTATCCCTGGGAGAGGCAGCCGGAACTCACTCAGAGGCCCCGAAAGAGCAGGCAATGAGAACCAGATTCTGCAGAGGGAGCGGCCGGAGGGCCCCACAGACACCGGGAGGGGAGGGGGCACCCTGTCAGGGCCCAGAAAGGGGCAGACGTCCAGCGTCTCGCTCAAGGTCACACAAGGTCACACACGGCCACACACGGTCACACACGGTCACACACGGTCACACACGGCCACACACGGTCACACAAGGTCACACACGGTCACACACAGTCACACATGGTTACACAAGGTCACACACAGTCACACAAGGTCACACACGGTCACACACAGTCACACAAGGTCACACACGGTCACACACAGTCACACATGGTTACACAAGGTCACACACAGTCACACAAGGTCACACACGGTCACACACAGTCACACAAGGTCACACACGGTCACACACGGTCACACACGGTCACACACGGTCACACACGGTCACACACGGTCACATAAGCTCACACACGATCACACACGGTCACATAAGCTCACACACGGTCACACACGGTCACACACGGCCACACACGGTCACACAAGGTCACACACAGTCACACATGGTTACACATGGTCACACACGGTCACACAAGGTCACACACGGCCACACACGGTCACACAAGGTCACACACGGTCACACAAGGTCACACATGGTCACGCACGGTCACACAAGGTCACGCACAGTCACACATGGTCACACAAGGTCACACACGATCACACATAGTCACACACGGTCACACATGGTCACACAAGGTCACACAAGGTCACACGCGGTCACACACAGTCACATAAGCTAACACACGGCCACATACGGTCACACGGGGTCACATAAGCTCACACACGGCCACACACGGCCACACACGGTCACATAAGCTCACACACGGTCACACACGGTCACATAAGCTCACACACGGTCACACACAGTCACACATGGCCACACACGGTCACATAAGGTCACACACAGTCACACACAGTCACACAAGGTCACACAGGGTCACACACGGTCACACAGCGAAAAGACTCGAACATGGCCAAGCCGGTGTGGCTCGGTGGTTGAGCGTCGACCTATGAACCAGGAGGTCAGGGTTCGATTCCCGGTCAGGGAACACGCCCAGGTGGCGGGCTCAATCCCAAGTGTGGGGCGTGCAGGAGGCAGCCAATCAGTGATTCTCTCTCATCATGGATGTTTCTCTCTTTCTCCCTCTCCTTCCTTTTTGGAATCAAAAAAATATATATATATTTTTCTAACTTCGTGACACCAGCAAGAATACCTCCCCTCCCACCTCTCTGTCTTGATGCTTGAGTTTCTTTCTTTTTTATATTTTATTGATTTTTTACAGAGAGGAAGGGAGAGGGAGAGAGAGTCAGAAACATTGATGAGAGAGAAACATTGACCAGCTGCCTCCTGCACACTCCCTACTGGGGATGTGCCCGCAACCCAGGCATATGCCCTTGACCGGAATCGAACCCGGGACCTTTCAGTCCGCAGGCCGACGCTCTATCCACTGAGCAACACCGGTTAGAGCTTGATGCTTGACTTTCTATCAGACTAGCCTCTCCATTCCTTTTGGCAAGAGCTGCGGATTCATATTTAGTGAAGGTTTATGTGTGACAGGCTCTGGGCTATGTGCCTTGTAGGTACTTTTAAAAAATATACACGGAGAGGCCAGATGATGATGATCTCTGAACGCATAGTAATCTGGTCACTCAATGTGTGTGTGTGTGTGTGTGTGTGTGTGTGTATGTGTGTGTGTGTATATATATATATGTATGTATATATACATACACACACACACACACACACACACATATATATATATATATATATAGAGAGAGAGAGAGAGAGAGAGAGAGAGGCCTGGTGCATGCATTCGTGCATGGGTGGGGTCTGGCCAGCCTGGCCAGGGGGAGGGGACATGGGCGGTTGGCCGGCCTGCCTGCTGGTCGAACTCCTGGTCGAGGGGACCATTTGCATATTAACCTTTTTTTTCTATAGGATATATACTGAGTGGCCAGGTTATTATGCATTCAGAGATCATCATCAGCCCTAATCGGTGTGGCTCAGTGGATAGAGAGTCAGTCTGCGGACTGAATGGTCCCGGGTTTGATTCTAGTCAAGGGCATGTACCTTGGTTGCGGGCACATCCCTAGTGGGGGGCGTGCAGGAGGCAGCTGATGGATGTTTCTCTCTCATCGATGTTTCTAACTCTACCCCTCTTCCTTTCTCTCTGTAAAAGATCAATAAAATATATCAAAAAAAAAAAAAGAGAGAGAGAGAGAGAGATCATCATCATCTGGCCACTCCGTGTATATTTGCATTGTATTCAGAGAGGAAGGGAGATGAAGGGAGAGAAACATCCACGATGAGAGAGAATCACAGATCGGCTGCCTCCCGCAAGCCCCACACTGGGGCTGAAGCCTGCAACCCGGGCCTGCGCCCCGACCGGGAATCAAACCGTGACCTCCCGGTTCAAGGTTGGCGCTAACCACTGAGCGACACAGGCTGGGCTCCCGCTGTGTGTTCTTAAAGCCCTGAAAGCTGGGACTCAGGAGGGAGCAGGTGCGAGACGGGGACAGAGCAGGTGAGCACGGGGCCTCTGAGCAGCTGGGGAGCAGGAGGCGGCCCCAGCACAGATGGCTCCCCCAAAACATGCTGAGCTCACCCCCTGCCGTGACCTTGCTGGGCCGACCCTGGCGCCTCCCCGGGTGGACAGAGACACAGACCATCTCGCATCGGCCCTGCCCACCTGGACACACAGGGGGGGACAGAGGGCAGGGGGCGGGGTCGGCGGGGCTGGAAGGTGAAGGGGGGGGACGGGGGAGCTCCCAGACCTGCTGCTCCGGCCCCTGCTTCACACCTGCCCTCACACGGAGCCTACTGGACAGAGGGCGGACCTCCGGCTCAGCGTGGCTCCTCTGTCAGGACACCTCCACGGGGACCTGGGGCCGCATCAGGCCCCCGCACGCACCCCTCCCTTCCTCCCTCCCCTCCACACCCCCCTCCCCCAGGCTCCTTCTTTGCAGCCGTGGCTGTGGTGAAGGCTTGTGTGTGTGTGTTTAAATATATTTTATTGACCCTTTACAGAGAGGAAGGGAGAGGGAGAGAGAGTGAGAAACATCGATGAGAGAGAAACATCCATCAGCCGCCTCCTGCACGCCCCCCACTGGGGATGTGCCCGCCACCAAGGTCCATGCCCTTGACCGGAATCGAACCCGGGACCCTTCAGTCCGCAGGCCGATGCTTTATCCACTGAGCCAAACCAGTGAGGGCTAGAAACATTTTAAAAAATATATTTATTTTTATTGATTTCAGAGAGGAAGGAGAGAGAGAGAGAGAGAGAAACATCCATGATGAGAGAGAATCATAGATCGATCGGCTGCCTCCTGCATGGCCCACACTGGGGATCAAACCTGCAACCCGGCTGCTGAAACCGGTGTGGCTCAGTGGACAGAGAGTCGGCCTGTGGGTTGAAAGGTCCTGGGTTCGATTCCGGTCAAGGGCATGGACCTTGGTTGTGGTTACGTCCCCGGTAAGGGGTGTGCAGGAGGCAGCTGATGGATGATTTTCTCTCATCGATATTTCTAGCTCTCTATCTCTCTCTCTTCCTCTCTGTAAAAAAAATCAATAAAATATATTTAATAATGAAAAAAAATTTTCAGAAAACTACTACAAGGCCATAGTTCACAGACAATGGACCAAATAACCAGTGACAAAAACAGAAAGCAAAATAAATAAATAAATAAATAAATTAATTAAATAAAATAAAAATCAGCCTGCTGCATTTGCTGAAACATTCCATCAGCTCAGCCCTCCTGCCGTGGCAGGGCCAGACCCAACCATTTCTCGGGTTTGGTGCAGCCCCTGGGCCAGAGGCCCCCACCCCAGCCCCAGGGTCACCCTTCACTGTGCCCACCCCCAGCCCAGAACCCTCCCCGCCCCGCCCTTCCAAACGGTGTCATGGGGGAGCCCGTGCACGTGTGTGTGTGTGTGTGTGTGTGTGTGTGTCCTCTTTTCTCATCTCAGCGCGGCCGCCTGGCGAGCCCCACATCCACGGAGGCTTCAGAACCAGTAGGTGGTCCCTCCCCCGTGGGCTCGAAACCACGGGCCCGGATTCCAGAGGCTCATTATGGCAGGAGCAGGCTGTGCGGCTCAGCGGGGGCTGCCGCCCGGCTCAGCTGTCAGCCAGCGGGGAGGAGGGGAGGGGGGCAGCTGGGAGAGGGCGGGAGGGCAGGCGGGCTCCGAGCTGCTCTCTGCTGCTCTGGGGAGGGGACTGAGCCCAGGGAGGCCTGTGGCAGCCCCTCCCATCCTGTCCTCTGGGGGCACTGGCTCTGGGACCCCAACTGCTGGGGTGGAGCCTGGAGGTCCAAGGGGGGATTGGGCAGGAACGGGTGGTGGAAGTGGAGCTGGTCACCTCTTACAGACCCAGAGGCAGGGACGGGGGCGTGTGTGTGTATGTGTGTGTGTGTGTGTGTGTGCATGCACTGTCACATGCAGTGCTGCCTGTGAGAAATGTGAAATCTAAAGAGAGATCAGAGCCGAAACACGTTTGGCTCAGTGGATAGAGCGTCGGCCTGCAGACTGAAAGGTCCCGGGTTCGATTCCGGTCAAGGGGCATGTACATTGGTTGCGGGGACATCCCCAGTGGGGGGGGGGGGGAGGGTGTGTGTGTGTGTGCAGGAGGCAGACCGATGCTCTATCCACTGAACCAAACAGGTTTTGGCGGGTTAGCAGTTTTTATTTTTATTTTTTTTATTTTTATTTTTTAAAATATATTTTATTGATTTTATACAGAGAGGAAGGGAGAGAGATAGAGAGTTAGAAACATCGATGAGAGAGAGTCATCGATCAGCCGCCTCTTGCACACCCCCTACTGGGGATCTGCCCGCAACCAAGGTACATGCCCTTGACCAGTATCGAACCCGGGACCCTTCAGTCCCCAAGCCGACGCTCTATCCATTGAGCCAAACCGGTTTCGGCGGGTTAGCAGTTTTTTAAAAAATATTTTGTACTAGACTCCCAGTGCACGAATTCATGTACCCGTGAGGTCTCTTGGCCTGGCCTGCAGGATCGAGCTGAAACCAGCTCTCCGACATCCCCCTAGGGTCCCAGATTGCAAGAGGGGTGCAGGTCAGGCCGAGGGACCCCACAGGTTCATGGGCTGGGGAGGGCTCCAGGGAGTGTCTGGCCCATCTCGCTCAGTTCCCATAGGCCAGACCCCAGCAGCAAGCTAACCTACCGGTCAGAGCATCTGCCCCCTGGTGGTCAGTGCACGTCATAGCAAGCACGTTGAGCGGCCTTAGCATATCATTAGCATATTATCCTTTGATTGGTTGAATGCATGACCCAGTGACAGGACACTTAGCATATTAGGCTTTTATTATATAGGATTGATTTCAGAGAGGAAGGGAGAGAGAGAGACACACAACAAGAATGGAGAGAAAATCATGGATCAGCTGCCTCCTGCCGTACCCCTCTGGGGAACGAACCCACAACCAGGGCATGTGCCCTTGACTGTAATCGGACCCGGGACCCTTCAATATGCAGGCCGATGCTGTAGCCAATGAGCCATGCCAGGTGGGGTGAGGGTTAGCAATTTAAAACAGGGTGGAGCCGAAACCGGTGTGGCTCAGTGGATAGAGCGTCGGCCTGAGGACTGAAAGGTCCCGGGTTCGATTCCGGCCAAGGGCATGTACCTTGGTTGCGGGCACATCCCCAGTAGGGGGTGTGCAAGCCCTAACCGGTTTGGTTCGATGAATAGAGCGTCAGCCTGCGGACTGAGGGGTCCCAGGTTCGATTCTGGTCAGTGGCCTGTGCCTTGGTTGCGGGCACATCCCCAGTGGGGGGTGTGCAGGAGGCAGCTGATCGATGACTTTCTCTCATCGATATTTCTAGCTCTCTGTCCCTCTCCCTTCCTTTCTGTAAAAAAATCAATAAAATATATATTTTTTTAAAAAAAAGAGGCAGTTGATCGATGCCTCTCTATCTTATCAATGTTTCCAGCTCTCTATCCCTCTCCCTTCCTCTCTGTAAAAAAAAAATCAATAAAAATATATTTAAAAATAGCCGGGACCGGTTTGGCTCAATGGATAGAGCGTCAGCTTGGGGACTGAAGGGTTCCGGGTTCGATTCCGGTCGAGGGCATGTACCTTGGTTGCGGGCATATCCCCGGTAGGGGGTGTGCAAGAGGCAGCTGATCAATGACTCTCTCTCATCGATGTTTCTAACTCTCTATCTCTCTCCCTTCTTCTCTGTATAAAAATCAATAAAATATATTAAAAAAAAATAAAATAAAATGTGAAAGCTTTAATATATATATATATATATATATATATATTTAAAAATAAATAAATAAATAAAATAAAATAAAACAGGGTGGAGATCAGGGGGAGACCTTCCGGGTAAGTTCCCGAGTGACCAAGGAAGGTGGTGGAGGCGGGGGGGGGGGTGGGGGGGCGGACAGCACGTGCAAAGGCCCTGGGGTGGCTGCGAGCTCCGTGCGACCTGGGTCCAGGGAGGGGCAGCCGTGGCCGGAAGAGCGCGCGGGGGGGGGGGCGGTCTCCATGGAAACCGGCTGCGCGCAGAGGGTGCGGGAAGCCGTCCCCCTCCCGCCGTCCCGCCTCTTTAATCAGAAGCAGCTGGCGTGGCCGCGGCAGGAAGTGCTCGCACCCGCGGCTGGCAGGGGGCCCGGGGTGCGGGTGAGTGCACCTGAGGGCGCCGCCGGAGGCACCCGCTCAGGGTGCCCGGGGGCCCCTTCCTCACGCACGCACGGACGGACGGACGGACGGATGGACAGACGGACGACGGGATTCTCAGGCTCCAGCCTCCGAGCTGATGGCTCTGCAGGCCCCTTGGTGAAGCTGCAGCCCCGATTTTTTTTTTTAACAATTTTCCCGCGTCCCGCGGTGTTTTTTTTTTAAAAAAAAGTCCCTGTCCCGCCGAAACCGGTGTGGCTCAGTGGACAGAGCGTCGGCCTGCGGACTGCAGGGTCCCGGGTTCGATTCCTGGTCAAGGGCATGGACCTTGGTGGCGGGCACGTCCCCAGTGGGGGGCGTGCAAGAGGCAGCTGATGGATGTTTCTCTCTCATCGATGTTTCTAACCCTCTATCCCTCTCCCTTCCTCTC
>CM072940.1:15810178-15830178 GCA_036971965.1 Nyctalus aviator | reverse complement strand
GAGAGGGAGGGAGAGGGACACAGAGAGAGAAGCATCCACAGTGAGAGAGAATCATGGATCGGCTGCCTCCCCCACGCCCCCCTTGGGGGATCAAACCTGAAACGCGGGCCTGTGCCCTTGACCGGAATGGAACCCGGGACCCTTCCGTCCGCGGGCGGACGCTCTATCTGCTGAGCCACACCGGCTAGGGCTATTTTACTGATTTTTAGAGAGAGAGGAAGAGAAAGGGGGAGAAACATCCATGAGGAGGGAGAATCACGGATCGGCAGCCTCCTGCACGCCCCCCACTGGAGACGGAGCCCACAACCCCGGCATGTGCCCTGACCGGGAATCGAACTCTGACCTCCTGGTTCCTAGGGCGATGCTCCACCACGGACCTACAGCCACGAAACAGGTGTGGCTCAGTGGCTAGAGCGCCGGCCTGCGGACTGAAGGGTCCCCGGTTCGATTCCGGTCAGGGGCATGGACCTCGGTTGCGGGCACATCCCCGGCGGGGGGCGTGCAGGAGGCAGCTGATGGGTGTTTCTTTCTCATCGATGTTTCTAGCTCTCTGTCCCTCTCCCTTCCTCTCTGTAAAAAATCAATAAAATATATTTTTTTAAAAAATCAAAACATTTTGACGAATGTAAACCACCACGTGTGGCCAGGGCCGTCTGAGCTGGACTACGCTGAGTGTGGTCTCTCTGCCCGCAGCGTCAGCATCCCCCCCTTTCGCTCATTAGCCCCGCCACTCAGACTCGCATTTTAACGAGATCCCAGGTGGCTCCCTGCACGAGAAGGTTGAGAGGCGTTTGTCTGGAGCCCGGCCAGGCTCAGAGGGGGAGAAAGAAAAAGGAAGAAGAAGGGGAGAAAGAGACTCCTGGACCTAACACACAGCCATCACGGCCCGGCCGGCGGGGCTCAGCGGTGGAGCCTGCGGACTGGACGGTCCCGGGTTCAATTCCAGCCAAGGGCGCATGCCCGGGTTTCGGGCCTGATCCCCAGTGGGGTGTGTGCAGGAGGCAGCTGATCCATGATTCTCTGTCATCCTGGATGTTTCTCTCTCTCTCTCTCCCCCTCCCCTTCATCTCTGAAATCAATAATAAAAAAAAAAACAACCCAAAATATTTTACAAATAAATGAATTGATTTAAATGAAGTAACATCAAGAATTTATTTTTGCCAAGACCGGTGTGACTCAATGGATAGAGCGTTGGCTTGGGGACTGAAGGGTCCCGGGTTCGATTCCGGTCAGGGGCATGGACCTCGGTTGCGGGCTCATCTCCAGTGGGGGGTGTGCAAGAGGCAGCTGATCGGTGTCTATCTCTCATCGATGTTTCTAGCTCTCTATCTCTCTCCCTTCCTCTCTGTACAAAATCAATAAGATATATTTTTTTTAAAAAAAGGAATTTATTTTTTAAACTATATGTTTATTGATTTCGGAGAGGAAGGGAGAGGGGGAGAGGAATAGAAACATCCATGATGAGAGAGAACCATGGGCCAGCTGTCTCCTGCACAGCCCCCTACGCATGTACCCTTGACCGGAATCGAACCCGGGACCCTTCAGTCAGCAGGCCGACGCTCTATCCACTGAGCAACACCGGTTAGGGCTTGGGACAAAATTTAAAAAAGGAACCAAGGAAGGAGCGCCTCGTACACACAGGTCTCCCTCCCCACTCCCTATTCCTGGAGGCAAACACTGTGACTCTTTAAAAAAAATAAAAAAAAATATGTGTTTGGCCGTAGCTGGTGTGGCTCAGTGGATAGAGCACCAGTCTGCAGAATGAAGGGTCCCGGGTTCGATTCCGGCCAAAGGCACATGACAGATTTGTGTGGGCTCCATCCCCAGTGTGGGGTGTGCAGGAGGCAGTCGGTCCACGCTTCTCTCTCATCATGGATGTTTCTCTCTTCTCCCCCTTTCCCTTCCTCTCTAAAACCAACACAGAAATATATATATATAAAATATATTTTATTGATTTTTACAGAGAGGAAGAGAGAGGGATAGAGAGTTAGGAACATTGATGAGAGAGAATCATCAACCAGCTGCCTCTTGCACACCCCCTACTGGGGATGTGCCCGCAACCAAGGTACATGCCCTTGACCGGAATGGAACCTGGGACCTTTCAGTCCGCATGCCGAAGTTCTATCCACTGAGCCAAACTGGTCCCGGCAGAAATATATATATTTTTAAACTATGTATTTTATTGATTTCAGAGAGGAAGGGAGAGGGAAAGAGAGACAGAAACATCCGGGATGGTCCACTGCCTCCTGCACGCCCCCACCCCCACCCCCGCTGGGGAAGGAGCCCGCCGCCTGGACTCTATGTTGTCCCTGGCCAGGGAATTGAACCGTTGACCTCCAGGCTCATAAGTGGACACTCAGCCACGGGGCCCGGCCCTGGGGGACCGCCCTCTGTCTGGGGCCCACCGCCAACACAGGAACGCCCTCGTTCTTGTGAATTAAGTCATCGCGATTCATGTGGCCGCTGATGGGATTGTGCTGTGGGGACCGGCTGGTATTAAAAGGAAAGAAGAAAGGGAGGGCGGGCCAGCGCGGCTCAGGGGTTGAGCAATCAATCAGGGTCAGGGTTCGATTCCCGGTCAAGGGCACAGGCCCGGGTTGCAGGCTCGATCCCCAGTGGGGGACGTGCAGGAGGCAGCCGATCCGTGATTCTCTCTCCTCACAGATGTTTCTATCTTTTCCCCCTCTTTCTCCCTCTCCCTTACAGTCTGAAATCAATAAAAAAAATAATAATAATTTTTTTATATCTATAGACAAGGAGTGGCCAGATGATGATGATCTCTGAAGGCATAATAATCTGGCCATTCCATGTGTATCCTATAGAATAAAAAGCTAATATGCAAACGGTCCCCTCGACCGGGAGTGCGACCAGCAGGCAGACCGGCCAACTCCTGTGTCCCTCTCTGACCCCGATCATGGACCTGTGGGGGTCCCTCGGCTTGGCCTGTGCCCTCTCTCAACCCAGACTGAGGGCTCCCCTTTCCCCGTGCATGAATTTCATGCACAGGGCCTCTAGTAAATAGATTAAAAAAAAATTTAAAAATCAGCCGGGACCGGTTTGGCTCAATGGATAGAGCGTCGGCTTGGGGACTGAAAGGTCCCGGGTTCGATTCCAGTCAAAGGCATGTACCTTGGTTGCGGGCATATCCCCAGTAGGGGGTGTGCAAGAGGCAGCTGATCGATGACTCTCTCTCATCGATGTTTCTAACTCTCTATCTCTCTCCCTTCCTCTCTGTATAAAATCAATAAAATATATTAAAAAAAAAAAAATTTAAAAATCAGCCAAAACCGGTGTGGCTCAGTGGATAGAGCATTGGCCTGCGGACTGAAAGGTCCCAGGTTTGATTCCGGTCAGGGGCATGGACCTTGGTTGCGGGCACATCCCCAATAGGGGGCGTGCAAGAGGCAGCTGATCGATGATTCTCTCTCATCGATGTTTCTAGCTCTCTATCCCTCTCCCTTCCTCTCTGTAAAAAAAATCAATAAAATATATATATATTTTTTAAATATGTTTTATTGATATTTTACAGAGAGAAGGAAGGGAGAGAGATAGAGAGCCAGAAACGTCGATGAGAGAGAAACATCGATCAGCTGCCTCTTGCACGCCCCCTACTGGGGATGTGCCCGCAACCAAGGTCCATGCCCTTGACCGGAATGGAACCCGGGACCTTTCAGTCCGCAGACCGACGCTCTAGCCACTGAGCCACACCGGTTTCGGCAATAAAATATATTTTTAAAAAATAAAAATAAAAATAAATTTAAAAATCAGCGACCAGGCCCATGACCTCCGTGGCTCAGCGGCAGGCAGGTCACCCTGGCTGTGGGCCTCGTGGGACTCCAGCCAGGAGGCTCGCTGGCCTGTGCCAGCTGCCATCGGAGCGGCCGGCTGCTCACCTCGCCGGGCCTGTCTCGGTGCCTGAAGGAGCCATTCTCCTCCGGGGCCTGGCCTGTGAGCGGCGAAGATTCCCTACGGCCGCTCCTGGGCGCAGAAACACAGTCTGGTCTCCATAGGACGTCTTTATTTATTTTACATTATTTCGTTTATTTATTTATTATGTTTGGTTTTAATTTAATGTTATTTGTTTGTTTGTTTTGTTTTGTATTTTATTTTATTTTTTTGTTGCTTCGTTATTTTTTGTTATTTTTATTTTATTTTTATTTATTTTTTTTTTAAATAAAATACAAGTCCTTCGGTTGATCTCTTATCTCCCCCAGATCTCCCTCCCCTCCCCGCTGTCATTGGACAGTCTGCTTGTTGCTTTACTGTCTCTGCATCTATCTTTTGGTTCATCGGTTTGTAATGTTCCTTATTATCCATAAATGAGTGAGATCCTGTGGTGTTTCTCTCTCATCGACTGGCTTGTTTCACTCAGCATGAGGTTCTCCAGTTCCAGCCAGGTTACTGCAAATGATGAGAATTCCTTCTTTTTTCTTTTTTTTTTTTAAAATATATATTTTATTGATTTTACATAGAGAGGAATTGAGAGGGACAGAGAGTTAGAAACGTCGATGAGAGAGAAACATCGACCAGCTGCCTCCTGCACATCCCCCCTGGGGATGTGCCCGCAACCAAGGTACATGCCCTTGACCAGAATTGAACCCGGGACCTTTCAGTCCGCAGGCCGACGCTCTATCCACTGAGCCAAACTGGTCCCGGCATTCCTTCTTTTTTTGTGGCCGCATAGTATTCCATTGTGTGGATGTACCATAGCTTTTTGATCCAGTCATCTGCTGACGGGCACCTTGGCTGTTTCCAAATCCTAGCTATTGTAGATTGTGCTGCTATGCTTAGTTATTTTTTTTAATTTTAATTTCACTTGATAATATCTTCATGAGTTATCAGTAAGATTGATTAAGTACAGAGGCCACTATTTTTCAAAATATCTTATTCTTCAACATTAGCTTTCCATTAGAAATACGAATACACGGATATATATAAGATTTAAAAAATAATCTTGGTGTCTAAACTTGATTAATCATAACTTCTTGATTTGCAGACAAAATTAAAAATCTAATAATGGCTGGGATAGTTTCCATTTTGAGCCCCTTTTTCCCCCCAAAATGTTTCACTATATCTTCATGATATAGGTCCATCAGATGACAAAATTAGTTTTTTTATTGCCTAAATCAAGCGTTTTTGCTTTAACTTGTCATCCAAAGCCATCATCACATTAGACTTAGTTGATTAATGTTATTTATTCATAGATTCCTAATTTTTTTTCTGTTCTGTATTTTATTATTCTATTCTATTCTATTCTATTCTATTCTATTCTATTCTATTCATCATTATGTTTTAAGTACATTTTTGTTGATGTCAGAGAAGAAGGGAGAGGGAGAGAGAGATGAACATCCATGAGGAGAGAGAATCCTGGGTCAGCTGCCTCCTGCACGCCCCCCACTGAGGGGATGAGCCCGCCCCCCAGGCCTGATTTCTTGTCTGGGAATCGAACCCTGACCTCCCGCTCTCCGCTCCACCCTGGAGCCACGTCAGCCGGGCCTCCGTGGCTTCTGCGTGGTTCCAGAGGGAGTGTCCCAGGGCACAAGGCGGAGGCAGCCTGACCTTCCATGACTCAGCATAAGCTCTCATGACTCAGCATAACCTTTCATGACTCAGCGTGACCTTTCATGACTCAGCGTGACCTTCCATGACTCAGCGTGACCTTTTATGACTCAGCTTCGGAAGATTTTCTTTTCTTTCTTTTTTTAAAAATATATTTTATTGATTTTTTTACAGAGCGGAAGGGAGAGAGAGAGAGAGAAACATCAATGAGAGAGAATCATCAACCAGCTGCCTCTTGCACGCCCCCCCACTGGGGATGTGCCCGCAATCAAGGTACATGCCCTTGACCGGAATCGAACCCGGGACCCCACAGTCCGCAGGCCAACGCTCTATCCACTGAGCCACACCGGTTTCAGCAGCCTCTGAAGATTTTCAACCCACTCGGAAGCCAAAGCAGTCAAGGCACAGAATCCACCTCTTTTCATTTATTTTAATTTATTTTTAAATATGTTTTATTGATTTTTACGGAGAGGATGGGAGAGAGAGAGAGTTAGAAACATCGATGAGAGAGAAACATCCAGCTGCCTCCTGTACACCCCCCACCGGGGATGTGCCCGCAACCAAGGCACACGCCCTTGACCGGAATCGAACCCGGGACCCTTCAGTCTGCAGGCCGACGCTCTGTCCACTGAGCCACAACGGCTAGGGCTATATTTTTAAAATATATATTTTATTGATTTTTTACAGAGAGGAAGGGAGAGAGACAGAGAGCTAGAAACGTCGATGAGAGAGAAACATCGACCAGCTGCCTCCTGCACACACCCCACCGGGGATGTGCCCGCAACCAAGGTGCATGCCCTTGACCAGAATCGAACCCGGACCCTTCAGTCCCCAGGCCGACGCTCTATCCACTGAGCCACACAGGTCAGGGCTATTTTTAATTTACTTTTCTTTTACTTCATTTCAGTGTAGAAGGGAAGGAGAGAGGCAGAAAGAGAGACATCGATGTGAGAGAGAGACATCAGTGGGTTGGTTGCCTCCTGCACGCACCCCGGACTGGGGCTGGGAATCGAGCCTACATCGGAGAGACCTGCCCTGGACCGGAGTCGAACCCAGGGCCCATCAATCCAAGGGCTGACGCTCTATCCGCTGCGCCAAACCCGCCAAGGCCGAATCCACCTCTTTTATTTTTATTTTCGCTTCGTTTTTGTTTATTGTAAATTTATTGATTGATTACACGTGTGTCCTTATTCCCCCATCCCCCCACCCCCACGCACGCCCTCCTCCCCCGGTGTCCGTGGTCACTGGCCAGGCCCATAGGCACGCACACACGTCCTTTGGTTGATCTCTCCCCTTCCCCCCACCCTCCCCTGCCTTCCCGCTGAGGTTGGACAGTCTGATGGATGCTTCGCTGTCTCTGGGTCTGTTTTTGTTCGTCAGTTTATGTTGTTCATTATTTCTCCTAGATGTGTGAGATCATGTGATATTTATCTTTCTCCAGAATCCACCACTTGATGGGAAGAAAAGAAGAAGGAGGAGGAGAAAGAGGAGGAGGAGGAGGAGGAGGAAGAGGAGGAGGAGGAGGAGGAGGAGGAGGAGGAGGAGGAGGGGGAGGAAGAGAAGGAGGAGGAGGAGGAGGAGGAGGAGGAGGAGGAGGAGGAGGACGAGGAAGAGATGGAGAAGGAGGAGGAGGAGGAGGAAGAAGAGGAGGACGAAGAGATGAAGGAGGAGGAGGTGGAGGAGATGGAGGAGGTGGAAGAGATAGAGGAGGAGGAGGAGGAGGAGGAGGAGGAAAAGATGGAGGAGGAAGAGGAGGAGGAGGAGGAGGCGAAGGGGGAGGAGGAGGAGGAGGAGGGGGAGGAGGAAGAGATGGAGGAGGAGGAGGAGGAGGAGGAGATGGAGGAGGAGTTGGAGGAGGAGGAGGAGGAGGAGGAGGAGGAGGAGGAGGAGATGGAGGAGGAGATGGAGGAGGAGGAGAAGGAGAAGGAGGAAGAGATGGAGGAGAAGGAGGAGGAGGAGGAGGAGGAGGAGGAAGAGAGGAGGAGGAGAGGAGGAGGAGAGAAGGAGGAGGAGGAGGAGAGGAAAAGGAAGAGGAGGGGTAGAGGGAGAGAGGGGGAGGGGAGGGGGAGGAGGAGGGGGGAGGGTGTTGAGCAATGGAGAGGAGGCCCAATGTCCGTCTCCAGCTCTTGTTGTAACCGTCCCCGCCCCCCCCCTCCGGTCACAAACCCTCTTGGTTTTGGTTTTGCAAAGCCCGCAGGGCTCCGTGTGCCCATTGGAAGAACCGCACCATTCTTTCCGTCATGGCTGGCTCCTTCGATTGTCCGCATCAAAGCTCTCACGAGGCTCAACCAAAAACAATTAAAAAACAAAGAAGGACATTGGTGGTTCCTGTAAGGAGACTGTCAGAGGAGGGAACCCTGGGCTTTCACAGGGCCCGGAGGCCCCCTCCTTCTCTCCATTTCCCAGCTGCGCGTTGTTCTATGCTGGTTCCTTTTTCTTTCTTTCTTTCTTTTTTTAAAATATATTTTATTGATTTGTACAGAGAGGAAGGGAGAGAGATAGAGAGTTAGAAACATTGATGAGAGAGAGTCATCGATCAGCTGCCTCTTGCACACCCCTTACTGGGGATGTGCCCGCAACCAAGGTACATGCCCTTGACCGGAATCGAACCCGGGACTCTTCAGTCCCCAAGCCGATGCTCCATCCACTGAGCCAAACCGGTCCCGGCTGGTTCCTTTTTCTTAAAAAAAAAAAAAAAAAAAAAAAGCCTAAAAGCCGAAACCGGTGTGGCTCAGTGGATAGAGTCGGCCTGCAGACTGAAGGGTCCTGGGTTCGATTCCGGTCAAGGGCATGTACCTTGGTTGCGGGCACATCCCTGGTGTGGGGCGTGCAGAAGGCAGCTGTTTGATGTTTCTCTCTCATCGATGTTTCTAATTCTCTATCGCTCTTTCTTCCTTTCTGTAAAAAAAAAAAAAAAAAATCAATAAAATATATATTTTTTAAAAATTAAAAATATATATATATTTGGCCCCGGCCGGTGTGGCTCAGCGGGTAGAGCGCGGGCCTTTGGACTGAAGGGCCCCGGGTTCGGTTCTGGTCGGGGCCCAGGCCCGCGTGGCGTGCTTGGGGAAGGAGGGTCAGGCCGTGGCTCCGGGGCTCGGGGCTTCGTCCCTGATTAAAACCAGACCCGGGAGCCTGGAGCCCCGGTGAAACAGGATCGCTCCCGACGTGGGCACAGGAAGCGGGGTGTGGGGGGCGGGAGGCGGGCAGGCCGGCCGGGGGTTCCACCCACAGGGCCCCCCGCAGCCCGGGCTGCGGAGCGATGACAGCAGGGCCCCCCGGGGGCCCGGGGACCCACCCCCTTCTCCTCGGCTTTCTTCCTGCCTCCAATCCCACGGTCACACGGCCAGCGGCTATGCGCTGGGGGTAGGGCCGTCTCAGCTCCCCCAGCCTCCGTGTTATTGTATGTGTGTGTTTTCTTCTTTCTCTCTTTCTCTCTTTCTTTCTTGCACACCCCCTACCGGGGATGTGCCCGCAACCAACGTACATGCCCCTGACCGGAATCGAACCCGGGACCTTTCAGTCCGCAGGCCGACGCTCTACCGCTCAGCCAAACCGGTTTTGGCATGAATGTGTGTGTTTTCTTAAATATATATATATTTATATCTGCCCTTGACCGGAATCGAACCTGGGACCTTTCAGACCACAGGCTGAGCTCTATCCACTGAGCCACACCGGTTAGGGCCATCTTTCTTTCTTTCTTTCTTTCTTTCTTTCTTTCTTTCTTTCTTTCTTTCTTTCTTTTTTAAAATATATTTTCATTGGTTTTAGAGAGGAAGGAGGAGAAAGAGAGATAGAAACATCCATGATGAGACAGGGCCATGGATCAGCCGCCTCCTGCACGACCCCACTGGGGCTGGAGCCACCACTCAGGCCTGTGCCCTGACCTTCTGGGTCCGCGGTTGATACTCAACCACTGAGCCACACCATATCATCACTCCTACTTAAAACACACACACACACACACACACACACACACATTTTTTTAATTGATTTCAGAGAGGAAGGGAGAGAGAGAGAGAGAAACCCGCCACCAGGCCACGTAGGCTGACCGGGAATCGAACCCTGACCTCCTGGGCGGATGCTCCACCATGGAGCCACGACGGCCGGGCTTCATGTCCCATTCTTCGGGAAGAATACATTCAGCCGAAACTGGTGTGGCCCAGTGGATAGAGCGTCGGCCTGTGGACTGAAGGGTCCCGGGTTCAATCCCGGTCAAGGGCATGGACCTTGGTTACGGGCACATCCCCAGTGGCGGGTGTGCAGGAAGCAGCTGGTCGATGATTCTCTCTCATCGATGTTTCTAGCTCTCTCTCCCTCTCCTTTCCTCTCTGTAAAAAAAAAAAAAAAAAATCAGTAAAATATATATTTTTTTTTGAAAGAAAAGAATACATTCAGCATCATTTCTGGGCAAAAGAGCAACTTCTCCCAAGGATCCTGCAGACGCTCTGGGTGGTATTTGCCGCAAGCGAATAATCTATCTTTCTGGGAACTTTTCCTACGGACGTGGAGACGTTTACTCAGCGAGCAGAGAGCGGACGACCATCCCTGCGTCCTAATTCCATTCCTTCCCTGGAGGGAGGGAACGTCATCCGTCACAGCGAGCGAGGGGAGGGGTGTGGGGCCCCTCAGGGGGGGGAGGGAGGATCCAATCCAGATCTCCCTGGCTAGCAGGCAAGCGGGGTGTTTCGGGATTCCAGCATTGAAAATTTTTTTCAAAAAGGCTGGCTCCGGAAACCGTGTGTAGGGAAACACATATTGAGTCATAAAACTCTCCCAGGGAACATAATGAAAAGCGAAGATTGTGAGAAAACACCAGGAAAAAAATCCAGTTCCCAGGGACGCACGGAGTCAAATGAGCATTCGTGTGTTTTTTTTGGTGTCCCCCCCCCCCCTTTCCCTGCTGTCTGGAGTAGGTTTGGAGAAGTAGGATTAAGTTTTCTTCGGCCGGCTTTAACCAGAAAAAGGGGATTCTTTCTCTTCAGTGATGTTTCTATTTTTCTCTCCCTCTCCCTTCGTCTCTGAAATCAATAAATATTTATATATATATATATATATATATATATATATATATATATATACTAGAGGCCCCGTGCATGAAATTTGTGCACCGGGTGGGGGCAGGGTGTGGGGGGGTGTCCCTCAGCGCAGCTTGCACCCTCTTCAATCTGGGGCCCCTTGAAGGATGTCCGACTGCCCGTTTAGGTCTGATCCTGGTTCCAAAACGCTCACCTGCCTTCCTTCCTGATCACCCCCTCACCACTCCCCTGCCAGCCTGATGGATGCCTAACTGCTCCCCTGCCAGCCTGTTTGCCCCCATCTCTAACTGCCCTCCCCTGCAGCGTTGATCGCCTCCAACTGCCCTCCCTTGCAGGCTTGATCCCTCCCAACTGCCCTCCCCGTGCTGGCCATCTTGTGTCCACATGGGGGCAGGATCTTTGACCACATGGGGTAGCCATCTTGTGTGTTGGAGTGATGGTCAATCTGCATATTACTCTTTTATTAGATAGAACTAGAGGCCTGGTGCATGAAATTCATGCACGGGGAAGGATGTCCCTCAGCCCAGCCTGCACCCTCTCATAATCTGGGAACTCTGGCTCCTAACCACTCACCTGGCTGCCTGCCTGATCACCCCTAACTGCCTCTGCCTGCCTCCCTGATGCCCCTAACTGGTCCGCTGCTGGCCTGATCACCCCTAACCACCTCTGCTTGCCTGATTGCCCCTAACTGCTCTCCCCTGCTGGCCTGATCCCCCTAACCGCTCTCTCTTGCCAGCCTGATCGCCCTTAACTGCCCCAGCCTTGGCTCGGCCACTATGGCTTTGTCCAGAGGGACATCGGGAAGGTTGCCTGGAAGATGTCTAGTCTAATTAGCATATTACCCTTTATTAGTATATACTAGAGGCTCAGTGCACAACATTTGTTCGGGGGTGGGGGGGGTTCCTTCAGCCTGGCCTGCACCCTCTCCAATCTGGGACCCCACAGGGATGGGGCCTAAACCAGCAGTCGGACATCCCTCTTGGAATCTGGGACTGCTGGCTACTAACTGATCATCTGTCTGCCTGCCTGATCACCCCTAACCACTCTGCCTGCTGGCCTGCTCACCCCAACTGCCCCCCCCTGCTGGCTTGATCACCCCCAACTGCTCTCCCATCTTGGCCCGATTGCCCCTAACCGCCTCTGCCTCAGCCCCGCCCCCGTGGCTTTGTCCAGAAGGTCTCCCAGTATAATCAGCATCTTTTTTTTTTTTTTAAATATATATTTTATTGATTTTGTACAGAGAGGAAGGGAGAGAGATAGAGTTAGAAACATCGATGAGAGAGAGTCATCGATCAGCTGCCTCTTGCACGCCCCCTATTGGGGATCTGCCCGCAACTAAGGTACATGCCCTTGACCGGAATCGAACCTGGAACCCTTCAGTCCCCAAGCTGACGCTCTATCCATTGAGCCACACTGGTCCCGGCCTAATCAGCATCTTACCCTTTTGTTAGTATAGATTTTTTAAAACGAGTGATGATGATATCATGTGACTCAGTGATTGAGGGTCAACCTATGACTCAGAAGGCCAGGCCTGGGTTGTAGGCTCCATCCCCAATGGGGGGGCGTGCAGGAGGCAGCCCAGCCATGATTCTCTGTCATCGTGGATGCTTCTCTCTCTCTCTCTCCCACTCCCTTAATCTCTCTGAAATAAAATTTAAAAAAAAATCTGTAATAATAAAGCATCATCTGCTAATTACACCAGACATCGTTCCGTACGTCCTGCTGGGTGACCCTCCGGATGAAGCCGGGGCCGTGAAGGAAGGCTGGGCCCCGGGTACCAGAGGGGAATGGCGCCAGCAGCCGGGTAGAGGAAGGCTTACTCTTTCATGAATTTCATGCACTGGGGCCTCTAGTTTTAAAATAAAACCAAAACCCCGTATGGGAAACATTACAGGACAGACAACCAGTTTTTCCCCCAACAAATATACAAAAAAAAATAAAAAAATTAGTCCTAGCCAGTTTGGCTCAGTGGTTAGAGCATTGGCCCTGTAAACTGAAGAGTCCCGGGTTCAACTCTCATTAAGGGCATGGCATGTACCTCCTTTACAGTCTTGGTCGGAGTGCATGTGAGAGGCAACCAATTGATGTGTTTCTCTCACATCGATGTTTCTCTCTCTCCCTCCCTCTTCTCCCTCTCTCCCTCCAACACTCTCTAAAACAGAACGATACACACAAACACACAAAATAAATGAAGTGGCCAAAACCGGTTTAGCTCAGTGGATAGAGTGTCAGCTTATGGTCTGAAGGGTCTCAGGTTCAATTCCGGTCAAGGGCATGTACCTTGTTGCGGGCACATCCCCAGTAGGGGGTGTGCAAGAGGCAGCTGATCAATGATTCTCTCTCATCGATGTTTCTAACTCTCTATCCCTCTCTCTTCCTCTCTGAAAAAAATCAATAGAATAGCCGAAACCGGTATGGCTCAGTGGATAGAGCGTCAGCCTGCAGACTGAAAGGTCCCCGGGTTCGATTCCGGTCAAGGGCATGGACCTTGGTTGCGGGCACATCCCTGGTAGGGGGTGTGCAAGAGGCAGCTGATCAATGATTCTCTCTCATCGATGTTTCTATCTCTATCCCTCTCCCTTCCTCTGTAAAAAAAATCAATAAAATATATTAAAAAATCAATAAAATAATAAATGTCATGGAGGAGAACCTCTAGATTAGCAGGTTCTGTCTCTGGCCCAGGACAGGTCACATGACCCAGGCCCTGCCAATCATGGTGCCCTGACCATTGTGCCCTCACCCTGCTGTGATTGGTCCAGAAGGGGTCACCTGACCCAGAGCAGCTGCCTAAGGGAAGCAGAATGGGGGCAGTCCTGACCATGTCCCCGGCATTCCTCCCCGTCAGGGGGACCGGCACATTCCTTCAGATATAAAAAAAAAATAAAAAGGCTTTGTTTTCCTTTTGAATTTTTACGAGTTTATGGGAGCCAACCTGACGACGTTTGCCAGATCCAATGCTTTTAAAAACCAGCTTTATGAAGAAGATATAATTCAGGGGGCTCCTACCCTCCCCTCTCCCTCCCCACGTGGGGGCCTGTACGTGTTCGTCAATAAATCTCCACCGTTGTGATACAGAAAAGAGTAAAATAGAATTTTAGAAAAAAAATAGCACACGGCATACAATCCGCCCGTGTAACACACATGAGAGTCTGTGGTTTTCAGGGCGCCCGCCGAGCCCTTCAGCCGTCACCCCATCAATTGTGAGGCCTTGTCATCGCCCCGGGAGGGGACCCCGTCAACAGTCCCTCCCGATCCAGGCTCCCTCCCCACACCTCCGGCCTCAGGCAGCCACCTCGGTCCTCTCTGCCTCCGGCCTGGTCTTTTTTAAAAAATATATTTCATTGATTTTTCACAGAGAGGAAGGGAGAGAGATAGAGAGCTAGAAACATTGATGAGAGAGAAAGAGAGAGAAACATCATTCAGCTGCCTCCTGCACGTCCCCCAATGGGGATGTGCCCGCAACCAAGGTACATGCCCTTGACCGGAATCGAACCTAGGACCCCTCAGCCTTCAGGCTGATGCTCTAGCCACTGAGCCACACCGGTTTCGGCTGGCCTGGTCTTTTTTCTTTCTTTCCTTTTCTTTCTTTCTTTCTTTCTTTCTTTCTTTCTTTCTTTCTTTCTTTCTTTCTCTCTCTCTCTCTCTCTCTCTCTCTCTATATATATATATATATTGATTTTTTACAGAGAGGAAGGGAGAGGGATAGACAGTTAGAAACATCGATGAGAGAGAAACATCCATCAGCTGCTTCCTGCACACCCCCCACCGGGGATGTGCCCGCAACCAAGGTACATGCCCTTGACCAGAATCGAACCCCGGACCCTTCAGTCTGCAGGCCGGTGCTCTATCCACTGAGCCACACTGGTTAGGGCTCAAGTTTATCTTTTAGATACAATCAGTAGGGCGAGTCATGTGAGTCCACGTGTGTCTGAAATGTCCATTAAGCAAGAGCACTCAAAGGTTATGCATACGGATTCCAGTCAACACCCGGCGGTCTGCGTGTGCACAGACTTATGGGGAGAGGTCAAGGGATAATTGGGGCGACGCCTTCGACATGCCCCTGAGTCTCCCCTAATTCCGAATTCCCATAAACTGGGCGGGCGAACTTCCGTACACTCCACTTTCCTCGGAATGTTTTATTGTTTTCCCCTTGATTTTTTCTTCATTAAAAAAAAAAAATATATATATATATATAATTGATTTTTTACAGAGAGGAAGAGAGATAGTTAGAAACATCGATGAGAGAGAGACATAGATCAGCTGCCTCTTGCATACCCCCCACTGGGGATGTGCCCGCAACCAAGGCACATGCCCTTGACCGGAATCGAACCCGGGACCCTTCAGTCCGCAGGCTGACGCTCTCTCCACTGAGCATCAGTTTCATCGTCTTCATTTTTATATTTTATTTATTTTTTATTAAGGTATTATCTGTGTACATATGTTTCCATTGCTCCCCCCACCACTCCCATACAGGCCCTCCCTCCCCAGAGTTTTGCGTCCATTGGTTGTGCTTATATGCATGCACACAAGTCCTTCGGTTGATCTCTTATCTCCCCCACCTCTCCCTCCCCTCCCTGCTGTCATTGGACAGCCTGCTTGTTGCTTTACTGTCTCTGCATCTGTCTTTTGATTCATCGGTTTATGATGTTCCTTATTATTATCCATAAATGAATGAGATCCTGTGGTGTTTCTCTTTCATTGACTGGCTTATTTCACTCAGCATGCTGTTCTCCAGTTCCATCCAGGTTGCTGCAAATGATGAGAATTCCTTCTTTTTTATGGCAGCATAGTATTCCATGGTGTAGATGTACCATAGCTTTTGGATCCAATCATCTGCTGACGGGCACCTCAGCTGTTTCCAAATCCTAGCTATTGTAGATTGTGCTGCTATGAACATAGGAGTGCTTATGTCCTTTCTTATTTTTATTTTTTTTAATTGATTATGGTGTCACATAATGGTCCTCATCACCCTATTCCCATCCCAACCCCCTCCCCACATACACCCCTGCCCCCCTGTTGTCCGTGGCCACTGGACACAAGTCCTTTGGTTGATCTCTCCCCGACCCCCACCCTCCCCCGCCTTCCCTCTGAGGTTTGAGAGTCTGCTCGCTGCTTCTCTGTCTCTGGGTCCGTGTTTGTTCATCCGTCTATGTTGTTCACCATTTCCTCTCATTTATCCTTTCTGATTGGTGTTTCTAGTCCTCCTTACAAACTTCCCAACCAAGTCTCCTGGGCTTTCCAACAGATCGGCTGCCTCCTGCACGCTCCACACTGGGGATGGAGCCCACAATCCGGGTACAGGCCCTTGACCGGGAATCGAACCCCGACTTCCTGGTCCATTGGTGGATGCTCAACCACTGAGCCACACGGGCCGGGTGCAGGCTGGGCTGAGGGACACCCTCCTCCTCTCCCCGATGCATGAATTTTAGTATATAAAGAAAGAAGGGCCGAGACGGGTTTGGCTCAGTGGATAGAGCGTCGGCCTAAGGACTGAAAGGTCCCGGGTTCGATTCCGGTCAAGGGCATGTACCTTGGTTGCGGGCACATCCCCGGTGGGAGGTGTGCAAGAGGCAGCTGACCGATGACTCTCTCTCATCGATGTTTCTAACTCTCTATCTCTCTCTCTTCCTCTCTGTCAAATATCAATAAAATATACTAAAAAGAAAGAAAGAGAAAGAAAGAAAGAAAGAAAGAAAGAAAGAAAGAGAAAGAAAGAAAGAAAGAGAAAGAAAGAAAGAAGAAAGAAAGAAAGAAAGAAAGAAAAGAAGGAAGAAAGAAAGGAACGCCAAAGCCGGTTTGGCTCAGTGGATAGAGCGTCGATCTGCAGACTGAGGGGTCCCAGGTTCGATTCCGGTCAAGGGCATGTACCTAGTGGGGGGACGTGCAGGAGGCAGCTTGTCGATGATTCTCTTTCTCATCGATGTTTCTGACTATCTGTCCCTCTCCCTTCCTGTCTGTTTAAAATCAATAAAATATATTTTCAAAAATAAAATAAAAAAAGAAGGGAGACGCCTTGAGATGTGTCCAACCAGTTTAATGATGACGAAACCGTGCGGATGCCAAACTACAGAGCACAGGACAGGCCTGGCGGAGGCCCTGGGGGGGGGCACACTACAGCTCGGACAGGGGACAGGGGCCACTAACGCTGACGGGGGAGGGGATGCTGGCTGGCCGCTCAGACCAGGCCGTCCCCGGAGGGGATGCGGGGAGGAGAGAGGGGACATGCATTGCACCGTCCACGCCGGGGGCAGGAGCGGGCGGCCGCCGTCACTCCCGCACGTAGATCCTGGTGCACACCACGTCGTCGGCGCCGAAGGTCTGGAAGGGAAGGAACAGTGACAGCCGATCGCTAACGAGGCCGCTGACCACCCCGTGAAAGACGCTCTGAGCCCAAACCGGTGTTGCTCAGTGGATAGAGCGTTGGCCTGCAGACGGAAAGGTCCCGGGTTCGATTCCAGTCAAGGGCATGTGCCTTGGTTGCGGGCACATCCCCAGTGGGGGGCGTGCAGGAGGCAGCCGATTTGTGATTCTCTCTCATCACTGATGTTTCTCTCTCTCTCTCTCCCTTTCTCTAAAATCAATAAAAATATATATTTAAGAAAACACACACACACACACACACACACACACACGCTGAAACCAGTTCACCTCAGTGGATAGAGCGTCGGCCTGTGGACTATGGGGTCCCGGGTTCGATTCCGGTCAAGGGCATGTGCCTTGGTTGCGGGCACATCTCCAGTGGGAGGTGTGCAGGAGGCAGCTGATGGATATTTCTCTCTCATCGATGCTTCTAGCTCTCTATCCCTCTCCCTTTCTCTCTGTAAGAAATTAATAAAATGTATATATTTTTAAAAAGCCACGCCGAAGCCAGTTTGGCTCAGTGGCAGAGCGTCGGTCTGCGGACTGAAAGGTCCCGGGTTCGATTCCGGTCAGGGGCATGTACCTTGGTTGCGGGCACATCCCCGGTAGGGGGTGTGTAAGAGGCAGCTGGTCGATGTTTCTCTCTCATCGACGTTTCTAGCTCTCTATCTCTCTCCTTTCCTCTCTGTAAAAAATCAATAAAATATGTTAAAAAAAAAAAAAAAAAAAAAGCCTGTACCTACTCTGGCCAGTGTGGCTCAGTAGATAGAGCCTCGGCCTGCGGACTGAAGGGTCCCGGGTTTGATTCCCGGTCAAGGGCACAGGCCTGGGTTGCAGGTTCCCTCCCCAGTGGAGGGCGTGCAGGAGGCAGCCGATTCATGATTCTCTCTCATCCTGGATGTTTCTCCCTCTCCCTCCCTCTCTGAAATCCGTAGAAATATACTGAAAAGGATTAAAAAGGATCTTTCCAGCTAAATGCAATGACTCTCGTGGGTCTGTTGGCTGTGGGGAGGATGTAAGCTGCGTCCCCTCTCCCCCCAACCAGCAACAAATGGCTGACCCAGAGGCCGGGTCCCTGGGGCCCTCCCGGGCAGTGGAGCAGGGAAACCCACACGGGTTTTATTTTTATTCTTCCTGAGTCTTCACCCGAGGGTATTTTCCCGTTTATTTTTAGAGAGCGGGAAGGGAGGGAGAAACACAGAGAGAGAGAGAGAGAGACACACACACATCGATGGGTTGCCTCCTTACCCGCTCAATGACCAGGGCCTGGGATGGAGCCTGCAAGCCGGGTATGTGCCCTTGACCGGGAACCGAACCCGGGACCCTTCAGTCTGCAGGCTGGTTGCTCTATCCACTGAGCCACACCGGCCAAATCCCCAAATGCATTTTTTTTAAAAACCCACAAAGCAGCCCTAACTGGTGTCCGTGATTTTCTCCCATCATGGATGTTTCTCTCTCTCTCTCCCTCTTCTTTCCTTTCTGACATCAATAAAAATATGTTTTTTTTAAAAAAAAAACATTTTCATCGGAATACTTTTATTTTTTTTAATTATTTTAAAATATATATTCTATATTGATTTTTTTTACAGAGAGAAAAAGGGAGAGGGATAGAGAGCCAGAAACATCGATGAGAGAGAAACATCGACCAGCTGCCTCCTGCATGCCCCCTACTGGGGACGTGCCCACAACCAAGGCACATGCCCTTGACCGGAATCGAACCCGGGACCCTTCAGTCTGCAGGCCGACGCTCTATCCACTGAGCCACACCGGCTTCGGCGACATCAGAATACTTATAGGGTAGAGCGTCCCTTCTCCAGTCTGAGCCCCTCCCCCCACTGACCTCCATGTCCTGTTATCCCCTGAGACACTTCCCAGCTCTCCCCTCCCCCCAAAAAAAGTCGGTGGGGATGGACATGATGGGTCTCTAGGCCTCCCAGCGCTGGGTCTGAGGGGAGGGAGGAGGAGGGAGCATGAAGGCCGGGTCCTCAGGGAGCCTGAGGCTCAGAGCTAGGGGTGGGAGTTGGAGGGGAGGACAGGCTCTCAGAGTCAGCATGGCGGGGGTATAGGCTCTCAGAGTCAGCATGGAGGGGGACAGGCTCTCAGAGTCAGCATGGGGGGGGACAGCCTCTCAGAGTCAGCATGGGGCGGGGACAGCCTCTCAGAGTCAGCATGGGGGGGGATAGGCTCTCAGAGTCAGCATGGGGGGGGACAGGCTCTCAGAGTCAGCATGGGAGGGGACAGGCTCTCAGAGTCAGCATGGGGGGGGACAGGCTCTCAGAGTCAGCATGGGGGGGACAGCCTCTCAGAGTCAGCATGGAGGGGGACAGGCTCTCAGAGTCAGCATGGGGAGGGACAGGCTCTCAGAGTCAGCATGGGGGGACAGGCTCTCAGAGTCAGCATGGGGGGGGACAGGCTCTCAGAGTCAGCATGGGGGGGACAGGCTCTCAGAGTCAGCATGGGGGGGGACAGCCTCTCAGAGTCAGCATGGGGTGGGGGACAGGCTCTCAGAGTCAGCATGGGGGGGGACAGCCTCTCAGAGTCAGCATGGGTGGGGACAGCCTCTCAGAGTCAGCATGGGGGGGGACAGCCTCTCAGAGTCAGCATGGGGGGGACAGGCTCTCAGAGTCAGCATGGGGGGGGACAGGCTCTCAGAGTCAGCATGGGGGGGGGACAGGCTCTCAGAGTCAGCATGGGTGGGGACAGCCTCTCAGAGTCAGCATGGGGGGGGACAGCCTCTCAGAGTCAGCATGGGGGGGGGACAGCCTCTCAGAGTCAGCATGTGGGGGGGACAGGCTCTCAGAGTCAGCATGGGGGGGGACAGGCTCTCAGAGTCAGCATGGGGGGGGACAGGCTCTCAGAGTCAGATTGGGGGGTCAGCCTCTCAGAGTCAGATTGGGGGGGACTGCCTCTCAGAGTCAGATTGGGGGGGACAGCCTCTCAGAGTCAGCATGGGGGGGGGACAGCCTCTTAGAGTCAGCATGAGGGGGGTCAGCCTCTCAGAGTCAGATTGGGGGGGACTGCCTCTCAGAGTCAGCATGGGGG